>NDGN011508223.1:9089-19933 GCA_002564285.1 Tympanoctomys barrerae
AAGAAAGAAAGAAAGAAAGAAAGAAAGAAAGAAAGAAAGAAAGAAAGAAAGAAAATGGAAGAGGGAGCCTGGGAAATGGCTCAGCTGTACATGTGCCTAACTCTCAAGCGCAAAGTTTTGAGTTCAATCCCTGGTACATGCACACACATGTGTACACACACACACACACACACACATATATGAAGAATAGATGATAGATATTTAATTGAATAAAATTGAATATTATTAACTAATACCAATCACTACATACTGAAACAAAAATTGAGTTTTCAATCTGTGATGGGGAGTATTATATTTTTAAATGGAGATATATTTTTGATTATTTTTCAGGAAGGATGAAGTAGTGGGTTAGTTTAGAGGTTTTCTTAAAGGTAAGAGTAAAGTATATTAGATTTGAAAAAAAAGTGCATCTCTTATGAATACCTGTACAAATTTTCTCTGAGTTAAATCTAACTACATAGTAAAAACTTGAAAACACTACAAACTAAAAATTAAAATTTCATAATTTAATACTTTGATTAAAAAAGAAGGCTTTCACAGGTTAAAATTTGCCCATTATCTATCTCTACTTTCAAAATAAATGAAACTTTTAATTAAATACCTAATTTCAAAATGACATGAGAGTTTATTTTAGCCCAACTAGCAATTTTTTGAAAGTTTAAGATTAGTATCATCAAATCATCAACCTCAATATTTGAAATGAAAAAAAAGCAAGAGTGAACTGTATAAATTTGACCTAAAAAAATTTAACTCTTTGTAAGAGTATAGAGACTGCAGTATTGTACAGAATTTCACCATTATTTTTAAGATAATGAAATTTCACAAACCACTTTGTTGATTCATTTTCATAAATAGTGCAGCATTATTACACAATTTATTTCCTTCTTAAAAAATAATTTTATTGAGAAACAAAAAGCAATGAGACAGTTTCAAAGCTGATTGCTAGCACAGTTTCAATAACTAATACATGGCATATTGTTGTCTAAGTGGTTATTCATTGTACAAGACCCAAACACAAACACTATTAGAACAAATCTCTCTATTCATTGAATTGAGATAATGTAGCTGTATATCTATCCTAACTATTTTGAATATACAGACACAAAATGGTCATTCATTTGTATCTGCCTTTTTAGTTTAGTTTTGTCAGTGAAGGGTATTCACTTCTGACATTGCCAGTCTTACCGAAAACCCACTACTATTATGGACTACTGGACTATATTGGAACATTTTTCTCCATTCATGCACCTACAATATTTAAATTACAACAAATTATTTCCTTATTCATTAGTATTTACAATATTCTACCTTAAGAATGACTTTAAAGCCTGTGTAGAGATCTTGAGTAATTATAAAAATGCACAAGAACTTACAGAAAATATGAAGTCATATTAGATTACACTAATGTTAAATTGTAAAATTTTACCTCCAAACTTTGTATATCAAGGGACATTTCAGAAAAAGGAAAGTTGAGATGGGTGAAAGACAAAAAAGAAAATTAAAAATTATGTTAAACAAGAGTTGAGGAATGACTGCAAGATTCTCCAGAGAATTTAAATATTTTCTGAGAATAGAAAAATACAGGTGAATGTACTGCAGAATGAAAATAGGAACTACCACAGATATAACCGATGCTGTGTTATTTTATGTCAATATACTGTACATCGTAATCAGGACTAAGCAGAGAAAAAGAAAAAAGGATTTAAATTACAGTGCTTGAGAAACAATCTGAGAACACATTCCACTTTTCAATGTGCTGGATTTGACAATAATTTACAATGCTGGATTTACATCTGACGAATATATAACAGAATACTGAAGAAAGAATCAGAGGCAAATTACTTCGTCTTATTCTTTATTTTGTAAATTAGAAAACTGAAAATCAGAAAAGACAAAAACATTTTTCAGAAATAGACATAAAATGACAGAACTCATGTGGTTCGTGCTTCATAATGATCTTAAAAACTGTCTAACTAGTTGTCAAGCCTGTTTAATTATTTCCTGCATTACTTCTACTGGTATCTTCCAATGTTATTATCTAACATATCCACAGTACAAATTTATACTAATTAATACTTATTGGTAAAAGGTGAAAGATTTACACGATCTGAAGAGAAACCAGAGTATATTAATACTTATTGGAATTTACTCACATTTTATTAACATTTGAGTTGCGACTTGCATTTAGCCATGCCCCTAAAGCCTCATGAATTAATACATGAGGGTCTTTTCAGAGGTGGCTGAATCTACAGAGAGTGACACTGAGACTGATTGGTGGTACTGTGCTCATCTGAAGGCACTGGGATTAAAAGTGAGAGTACTACTTGACCTGAGTAGCCTGGATATGGTATAAGGGAAAGAAAGAGCCGTGGTTGAGCCTTGGCTGCATCGTTACTTTCTATCTGCCATGAACTGTCTCTCTTCTATAGTGCCCCTCTGCCAACCCACAGGTGATGGATTAAAACCTCCATAAACTGTGGGCTAAATAATTTTTTTTTTCCTTTTGGATGTTGGGCATTTTTTTTAGTAACAAGAATTATAACTATGACAACTTATAACACTTTGCTTAGACTTCATTACTGTTCAAACTAATGTCTTCCTATAATTAGATCCAGGAAATCACATTTTACTTAATAATGATGTCTAAATCTTCTCCTATTGTGAATAGGTTCTCATTACTTTCTTGTTTTTCTTGACCTTAACAGTCAAAATGAGAGCTGATCACATATTCTGAAGAATGTTCTTTGGTTTGGGTTCTCATACTATTTTCTCATGATCAGGCTACAGATACAAATTCTTGTGGAAAGATACTAAAGTTAAAGTGACAATCTCATTGTATACACAAAGAGAAATATAACACCATTAATTTATGACCATTGATGGATGTTAATAGATTTCTCTGATGGGGTGTTACATACTAGTTTTCTTCATAATAAAGTTACAGTTTTTCCTTGTTCATATTTTATGTATGGGAAGGAAGTAATTGTGTACAGGCCATGCTAATGGACAGGGAAATTAAATGCGATATCATCAGAAACAAAAGATTAACTGTCTTGCAGGTCTACCACAAAGTTATAGTAGTGATTAGTGGATATTTCATGCATTCTTTGTTAATATACTGTTTACCATTAAAACTTTATGATTTTTTTCTTATTACCTTTTACAATTATAATGGGAAATATTTCTATGAGTAAAATATTATTGCTTTTATCTCTTTATTTAATCAGTTATTCACATCACTGTAGATTCATAAATATTGCTTTGATTACTTAGGTGATGATACATTACATTCATTATTTTTAAGATTTTTTTGTAGAAAAATAAATGTCAGTTGGTATAAAAAATACATTTAATCAAGAAACTGAATGTTTAAACAATTAATATGTATTATGAAAAATACTTTACTTATTTCATTATTTAATATAGAGGACAAATTTTTCTTTCATAAACATATTTATCAGTAAAATACATATAATTATCCTTATTTATGTTTATCAATAATATTTTTATTGAGTTTGAATGGTTTTTGATAACAAATAAAACATTAGGTTAGTCAATGACTATCACCTTGGTAGAAATAGTAACCCATAAGTTGGCTTGCTTTAAATAACAAAACAGAGAAATGAATCTATACCTAGACACATAATAATAAAGATCTCAGAAATTCAGTAAAAGAGTAGAATGTTAAAAGCTGCTAGAGAGAAGAAACAGATCACATACAATGGAATGCCCATCAGAAACACAGCAGATTTCTCACCACAAACCACCAAATCAAGAAGAGCTTGGAGTGAACTATTTCAGGTTTTGAAAGAAAATAACTTTCAACCCAGGATTGATGTACACTGCAACACTATTAAATTCAAAGGCTAGATAAGATCCTTCCATGACAAAGAACAGCTGAAGAAATTCATGACCTCCAAACCGTCCCTACAAACAGTACTGACAGACATTCTAGAAAGGGACAGAAACAATCATGACTTTAAGACAAACAGAAAAAAAAAATAGACCAACGGAAAGGAACCATCAAACAGAGCAAGTAATAAAAAAAGAGGGCAGAAGTATGAAACCCACAGCAGGAAAATAATGTGACAAAGATAAATGAATACACATCAGTTATAACCATCAATGTAAACTGCCTCAGTCTACCATTCAAAAGACACAGTCTAGCGGAGTGGATTAAGAAACAAAATGCAACAATATGTTACATACAAGAAACACATTTAACTCAAAAGGAAATTCACAGACTAAAAGTCAAAGCATGGAAAACAATTTTCCATATCACAGGAAATCAAAAAACAGCAAGGATAACTATTCTAGTTTCTGACAATATCAACTTCAACCCAAAAATCATTCAAAGAGATAAAGAATGTCACTACATCCTTGTTGAGGGAAAACGGCAAGAGGGAGAAATAACAATTATATTTGTGTGCACCCAATATAGGAACATCCACCTATATAAGACAAATTTTAACAGACATGAAAAATCACATAGGTAATAATACAGTTGTAAGGGAGGATTTCAACACACCACTGTCACAAAGAGATAGACCAACTATGCAAAGAACCGCAAAGAAATAGTTGAACTAAACCAAACTAGTGAGGAAATTAACTGGGTAGACCTTTAATCAGCAACAACACAATACATATTTTTCTCAGCTGAACATGGCATTTTCTCTAAAAGAGACCATATACTAATGCACAGAGTATTCTTAAGTAAATGCAAAGGCATTGAAATTAACCCATAAATGCTCTCTAACTAGAGTGTAATGAAACTCATCATAACTGACAAAAGAAACTACATAAACACATGGAAAATAATAATAAACTCCTAAACAACCAGTCAATCAGAGATGAAATTAAATAAACATTTTTTAATAATTCATAATCAAATGAAATTGCAGATACAACTTACTGAATTCTGTGTGATACAATGAAAGCTGTCTTAAGAGGAAAATTTGTAGCACTAAATTTACACATTAGGAAAACAGATGAGATTGGGCATGTTCAGGGTAATACAGAGCCAAGTAAACAATCTTATGATGCACTTCAAGCTTCTAGCAAAAGAACAGGTCAATCCCAAAGAAGGCAGGAAACTATAAACATTAAAGGAGACATTAATGCAATTGAGACAAAGAAAACAATACAAATAATAAATGCATCAGAGTTCTTTCTTTGCAAAAATAAATAAAATTCATTAACCTCTAGCCAACCTTGTTAAAAGAAAGAAAAATTCCAAATTCATGAAATAATTAAAAAGGGTAAAATCACTACAGACTCTAGAGAAATTCAGAAGATCATCAGCACTTAATTCCAAAATCTTTACTCTCACAAAATGGAAAACAGAGAGGAAATAGACAGTTTCTTAGACACATATGAAATGCCAAAGTGGAGTCAAGAAGACATACAAACACTTAGTAACCCAATAATGGAACACAAAATTTAATGTAATGAAAAACTTACCCACAAAGAAAAGCCCAAGTCTCAATGGATTCACAGCTGAATTCTACAAGAAATTTAGAGAAGATTTAATGCCAACTTTTCTCAAACTCTTCAATGAAACTGAAAGGGAAGCAATTCTTCTAAATTCATTCCTGGAGGCAAATATTGCTCTAATTCCAAAACAAGAGAATGATGCAGCTGAAAAAGAGAAATACATGCCAATCCCTCTAATCAATGTAGATGCAAAAATCGTCAATAAAATACTAGAAAACATGACCAAGTGGAATTTATTCAAGGAATGCAGGAATGGCTCAACATATGCAAATCCATCAATGTAATACACCACATCGATACAGCAGAGAACCAAAAGTACATGATCATCTCAGTAGATGCGGAGAAAGCTTTTGACAAAGTCCAGCACTCATTTATTATGCAAAATAAAAAAACCTACAGAGAATAAGAACAGAGTGTCTATATCTCAACCTGATGAAAACTGTCTATGAGAAATCAACAGCCAACATCATACTAAATTCACAAAAGGTAAAGGTTTTAAATTTCCAATTGGAAACAAGACAGGGATGTGCACTGTCAGAACTCCTACTTAGCACAGCTCTGGATATGTGAGCCAAGGCAGTTATGCAAGAGAGTGAAATAAGCTGAACAAGAATTGAAAGAAGTGTAATTATCATTATTTGCAGATGGCATGATATTCTACGTAGGAGACCCCAAAAATTCTGCCAAACATCTTGTACATCTAATGAACAAATTCAGTAACATAGCAGGGTAAAATGTCAGCAACAAAAAAATCAGTACCATTTTTGTACATAAACAATAAATGCACTAAGAGAGAAACCATACATTTCAGAATAACATCCAAAAAAACCAAACAAACCCTATTTAGGAATCGGTCTCAGAAATGAAGTAAAATACTTATTCAGTGACAATTATATTACTCTCAGAAAGAGATAGAAGAGAATTTGAGAATGTAAAGATACTCCATGCTCCTGGTTAGGAAGAAACAACATTGTGAAAATGGATATATCCCAAAATTTGTTATACAGTTTCAATGCAATCCTGATTAAAATAGCATTAGAATACCTTATTGAGCTAAATAAAACTTTCCTCAAATTCATTTGGAACCAGAAGAGACCAGAATATCAAAAGCAATCATGGGAAGCAAAGGAAAGGCAGGGGCATCACAATCCCTGATCTGAAATTGTACTATACAACTATTGTGATAAACTCAGCATGGTACTGGAATAGAAACAGATCTGAGGATTGATGGAACAGATCAAAGGTGTAAACACACTCAGCCACCTTATCTTTGATAAAGGGGCTGAACATGTTCACTAAAAGAAAGGTGGTGTCTTAATAAATGGTTCTAGAAAAACTAGCTTACCATCTGTCAAAGGCTAAAACTAGACCAATACTTATCACCATTTAAAAAATTACATTCAAAAATGGACCAAAATTTAAATATAAAACAGAAGCACTCAATCTTCTTGAGGAAAAAAGAGGTTGAAATCTTAAAGACATAGGGGTAGGTAAAGAGTTCATTAAAAAAATTACATGCAACATATTTCAAAGAGTCAACACCTGGGATCTTATCTTTTTGAAAAGATTATTCACTTCAAAGCAAATCTGTAACAGAGTAAAAAGAAAACCCACATATTTGGAAAAAATATAGGTGACTGTCTCTCCAACAAAGGCCTTCTATCTAGAACATTTTCAAAGAATTTTAAAATGTAAGCACTCCCAAATTCAAAGAAATAATCTAATAATGGAAATCTGAGATGAATATACACTTTTCAGATGAAGAAATACAAATAGTAAGTAAATATATGAAAGCAATGTTCAACATCTTTGGTCATTTAAGAAGTGCAAATTAAACCAGCATTGAGATTCCATCTCACCGCTGAAAGAATAGCTAACATCAAGAGGTCAGGCAACATTAAATGCTGGAGGGGCTATGGAGAAAAAAGAAAGCTTCTGAACTGTTGGTGTGAGTATAGACTAGCATATACACTTTGGAAATCAGTGGGAAGATTCCTTAAAAAGACAGGATTGGAGATCCCATTCAAGCCAGCTATATCTCTGCTGGGTGTTTTTCCTGAAGAACTGAAGACATCATATCAGCAATATATGTACACCCATGTTAATAGCAGTGCATATTTGACGTAGCTAAATCCTGGAAACAGCTTTGTATCCCATCAGCTGATGAATGGATAATGAAGAGGTGATATTTTCACAAAATGGAGTATTATTTAACTATAAAAAAGATAAATTTGGAAGTCAGGAAATGGATCCAACTAGAGAACATACTGTTGAGTAAAATAAATCAGACCTGCATATGCAAACATCATATTGTCTCTTTAATGTGAGAACATGAAAGAGAAAAATGGAATTTGAGAGTACAGTAGATACTGGGATAAGGAAATGAACTTATCGTAAGGGAAAGAGTTATTGAGTTAAGGAGTATGATAGGAGAGGGAGTTGGGGAAAGAGATATATCTACATAATGTAAGCTGGATGGTTTGGACAACCGTACTGTGGCTTTCTGCTAGTATACGGAAAAGAACAGATAAGGCTTAATTTGTTCCTTTTTAAAATTGTTGATACATTTTCATTTCTTAATTTCTAATATATTTCTTTCATCTTTTTCTTTCCTCTTCCAATTTTGTATGAATGGATCTGGTAGTATAAATAACTGATTGGAAGACAATACTATGCATTATACCCAATATGAAATTCGTATTCTTAAATGAACTTTCATATGACTTGTAATTTTTTTCTGTTGTAATACTTGTTTCACTCACTTCAAAAACTAAAAGAAAATATAAAAAGAGAAAAAATGCCTAATTAATTTTCCTTTTTGCCCATTCAGTACATGTAATAATTACAATAAACATTCTTGAATATTTTTCACACTGTAGACATGAGATAATCTATACCATGAGAAGCAAGTTTTGCATCCTATGTACCCATATATCTTGAGAAATGATCACAAGAGATTAAGAAAATCTTTTTTGAAGATTCATTTAATATTTAGGTCAGAATTATTTTTTTGTAATTTTCTGTCCTTTTGGAAGAATAAACCATAAATCATACTTCATAAGAATTGTATTTTTATAGGCCAGAAATTTGCACCACTTACATTCACTGATTAGGGAATGTGTTTTCTACAATTATATAAAGAAACAGAACATGAAATGAGTTCTTCCTTCTAGGCTAACCTTAACACTTGAAAATTATTTGTGGTTTGGGTACCTATTTTAATACTGTTAATTGTTACATTATTATCATGCATGTATCTTCATTTCTGACATATTCTACCCTCTTTGTACTTGACAGCATATGGAAATCTATTACATTAGGAATATAACAGCTCTAAATTCCTAAAACCTAATAATAGTTTAAATTCCTAAAACCTTTACTTATATAATATGACAAATTATAAGTAGCTTTAAATATACAATTAAGATCATGAAATAAAGGGGGAAAAAGGAAAAGAAAGAAAGAAAAAAGAAAGAAAAGGAAGAAAGAAAGAGAAAATTATATGTACACCAGATAGCTACATATAGCTAGTTTCTCTTCATTCATTGAAGAAATATTTGTGCTCATAGTTTGTAGAGTAGATATCATGCCTATATTTTCTACACAGAATAACTTCTAGGAAGACAACAATACACAATGTCTCAACTACCTGTTTTGAATTTCAGTTTCTTTATGTTTATCTTTTAATTCTTTCTAAAACATACAATTAAAAGTATTAAGTTGAATCCTTGTTAGAATAAATTGCACTTGATTATTCCAAGGACTGTTTGCCCCCAGAGGTTCTTAGCTGTGGACAAGAAGGACACTGGAGCCAGAAGTAGGAGATGTGAAATGAAGCTCATGTGTCCATTCCCAACTCTGAGGGCAGAAAAGGGATAAGAGCTGCGGATGTTGGCAGTCCACAGAAGCTGGAGAACGCAATTGACTGTTTTTCACTAAAACAACTGACAGAAATGTAGCATTGAACACTTTTATTTTAGCTAAGAGAGAGTCACTGTGCATTTCTGTCTTCACTACGGTAACATAGTCAACTTCTATCAATTCACCAAGACTGGGGTAAATTGTTATGAAAATATTCATCAAAATTAGAATAATGTTTTTCTAATTTTTGCTTTTCCCAACACTCTATGAATATATTTAATGAGGCTTTAGCTGCAGATTAAACACCTTTTAAGGCGTAAGTATCATTTTCCTTTAAAAATGAATGATGTGTCATTAGGGATTACTGGTCAGAGTTTAGCTTTTATATGCTGTTTACTCACACATGTACACACCCAGAAACTGCCATATTTTAGAAATGTTTTCACATTTTATGGAGGGAAATGTTATATGAACGAAGAAAAATACATTCATCACACGGAGATGCTGTTAATTTGTAATCTTGAAGCTGATATTTATAAGCTTATACTCTGATAAGAGTTCAAATCTCTTGACCAAATAGAAACAAAAGATTCTGTCCAGTGCTTTTCCTAATAGAGAAGTAAAGTACTGAGTAACACCTTTGAAAACTATCCAGAGCATTTTCTCCTTTACTTTCTCTACAAAAAATGATGATTTAACTGGCCAGTAAAGTGTGAATTTTCCTTCCACCTCACAAAGAAAGATAGTAAGAGAAATGTTGAGAAACAACAGTCATGTTTATTTTGGCAGAAAGCTCAGCTACAAATTGCAACTAAAATTGCAATTACTGTTTTTCTAAAGTAACAGTGCCTGCTCCCTATTCCCATTCCACTCAAGCCATAGATTTTTATATCTGTGTCTCTGTTTTTTTATTCTTTTTCCTTGCTGCTGGCTGACAAAACTGTGGGCAGAACAAAGCTCATACTTCATGTTCTTCCTCTCCCTCCACCCGCCCCTGACATGGTTGCACACCTATATGTTTTGATATATTGTTTCTTCCCAAGAAATAGCTATGCCTGTAGGAACAAAATGTGATACAAAAGCTGAGTTCACTTCATGCAAGCGTACCAGAACTTGAAGGAAATGAACCAGGCAGAGAAAATAATAACAACACTACACTCAGTGGGATCAAATTTTAAAAGCATTGCTTCTAGGTGGACTTGGAGGTTATTATTATTTTTTTTGAAACAGGATTTCACTACCCTGTTCAGGCTGGCCTTGACCTTACTCTGTAGCCCAGGTTTGCCTTGAAATGTCAGTGATCTTCCTGTGTCAGCCTCCTGAGTGCTGTAATTATAAGTATACCACCACACCTAGCATTAAATTGTTAAAGCCATAATTTCCTTAAAAATATATAAAACAGGGGTCTCAGAGAGGGCTCAGTAAACTAAGTGCTTGCCTGGCAAGTGCAAGGGCCTGAGTTCAATCCCCGGTTCTGAAAAAAAAAAAAA
>NDGN011508224.1:9880-20260 GCA_002564285.1 Tympanoctomys barrerae
AAAAAAAAAAAAAAAAAAAAAAAAAAAAAAAAAAAAAGAAAAGAAAAAAAGAAAAAAGAAAAAAAAGAAAAAGGAAAATAATAATATATGAGTGTGTGTTATTTTGTTCTCTTTTTTAGATAAAGCATAACAACAAAACTGTGCTCGTAGTACTTGACCATAGCAACTGGAACAAGATATTCAGTGTTGAAAAGATCAATTTCATATTCTGATTAGAATAACATTCTACTGGTCATAAGCATATTTTTCATATAAATATTTGAGAAATATCTTGCTTAAAAAGGCTTTGCAGAAATTCAACAGTGGAAGACACTGTGTGCCGCCACCTCACATACACAGAGGTGTAAGGGGAGCAGCTCATTTCTCTTAGCTCCTGCTGCTTCCTTCCCTGCCACTGCTGTGTCCCTGACCCAATCCCGTTTCCTTAAGTGTTGCCCTTTCAGGAGAGGAAGTGTCACAGGCACTCTCTAGGCTCAGGAGTTCATAAACACAATACTCTGTGGACAGCAGTCATGCAATGTCCTTTTGTTCTGAGGTGGCCCCCAAAGGTGGCGTCCGCTGTCAGGATGACCTAGGAAGCTTCGGTTCCTATTACAAAAGATGATTCCGTTCTTACCACACGTCTCCTTCTGAATTACTGGAGACCGTAAGTGTTATTAACTTTGGAGGGTCCTTGTCTTTCTCCACACTGTCACTCTCTTCCCCTTCCTCTAAGTTCAGGGCTTCTGAGTTTACACACTAGAAATTGCCTGTTAAAGTAGTTCCCAGCATGAAACAGACCAGTTGCACACCCCAGCAGGAAAGGCTGAATGCAGACATCAGCTTTAGTTCTGCCCAAACAATAGTCACCTCTGCATAAAACTTTTTGGCTGGACATTGGTGTGGTCATACAATTTACACTACTTTTGCCTTTAAAAAAAATCTCTCCCTTGTTTTGCTGTTCCGATTCTTCATGTTTTGCCACACCAAGTTTTCTCCAGCATCGGTATCATAGATTCTAAGAACAGTTTGAGGACATGTCTATGAAAACAGTCTGGATTTGAGAATAGCAGAATTCCTTTGGCAAGCGCGGAGATAGGCTTGATTTGTATATTTACATGAATTCAAGATCCTTGATAATGTCTTCATTGTAATACAGATGCCTCAAAATTGTGGCAGCCAGGTTATTTTTCCATTACTATTGTTAACTTTTGATTAATCTATGAAATAACAGCATTTTTGGAGGTCAAACATGTAAACTAGGGGAAGAACTGACAGTAGTAGCAAATTCTATGTTGTATAAAAATATTATTTAACTTCATGTCTTGGTCTTATCTTCCCACATAAATTGGGGTTCCCCTACCTACCACAGGCTCTATGTCTATCCCTTTAGTGTCACTCACAGGGCAGCGCCAGCTAGGTGCCTTCTTTCCACTTTGTAAGGACTCAGTAATTGTTCATTGAAACATGTAAGTGGGTGACACACATTACAGCAAGATTTAAAGAATCATAAACAGCCAAATACAATTAATGTCTTCCTCATACACAGAACTGAAAAGAAAAAACTTTCAAGAATGCTACTTTTGTTTTTTTTTCCAGTACCGGGGATTGAACTCAGGACCCTGTGCTTGCCAGGCAAGTGTTTATTCTACTAAGCTATCTCCCGGGTCCCAAGAGCCTTAATTTTGTAGATGAAAAAATTGAAATCTAAAGAGGCAAGTGATTTGCCAAAGCTCAGCCATTTTACAGGTAAACTCAGGATATAGCCAAGCCATGGGTCTACAAGAATCACTGTTTGGGGACCAGCAAGATAGCTCAGGCGCCTAAAGTGTCTGCTTACACAAGCTTAGGCAAAGTGCAGGGACTTGGGTTCAGTCCCTGGCAACACATGCAGCATTGGCCCCATCCCCAGGGTGGGCTGAGCTGGCCACAAAAAAATAAAAATAAAAAAGAATCACTGTTCACTCCAACTGTTGATCCACTAGGATCAACATGGGTTATCTAGGAGATACAGGACATACCTATTTTTGTCCTAAAGAATCCTAGAATCCATTTCTTATTCTTTTAGAAGTGGTAATGACTATCGGACTATGAGTTTACATTTAGTTGGATGCTTAGGAAGAGATATACAACTAGAGAAGTACTCTTAAGGGGAAAGGACTGTGCCACTCTTGGTGTTGCAATGCTGGTGTCGAAGGGTGCGAAGGTCATAGGGAAATTCTGGGGATGGGGTGTCAGTTGACTTCATAATCAAAATATTCAAGGTAAGGTTTAGTAATAGACTCATCGTATCACAGAGGACATGATACATCACAGGGTTGTATCATTTCAAACATCTTGAAAGTTCCACATGATATTAGGTGTAGTCACACTGGATAGATCCCACTTAACATAAAATTATAATTTAAAACAGCATATTCCACAATCCATCTCATCTAGTGGGCTTTGTTTTCTGGAAAGTATTACAGTGCATTTAGGCAACCTTGGCCTATTCCATGGATAAATCACCTCTGCAGCATGCTATAAAAATCCCCACTGGACCGCTATTTCTCTGAGACTGACTTGCCTCTATTAATATTTAAGTGGATAACAAAGTTTGATGGAGAAGGGTACAGTTTATAAAAAAAGAATGAAACATAAATGCTTCCCAACAAAGGGGGAAATTAGAATGTGTTATGAGAAAGGACAAATAGTGGGCACTCAAACTGAAACTTTATCTACTTGGTAAGGAAAAGCATATTGTGTTAGTCATGTTTCAGCAAAACTAGGCAGCCTTCAACAATGATGTTCACAGGTAGAAGAATGTCTAAATTAAATCTAATTATATGAATATTAAAGCTTCTTCTAATTTGTTTTACCATTTCATTAGTAAATCTTGGTCTAGTTTTTATTGCTTTTAGCCAGAGGCCATTGCAAGACTTTTTGAGCATTGAATAGGTTCAATGTGATCTTCAGAATAAATTAATTTGTAATTCTAAAACATGTATAATATATTTTCAAGGACTGAAGTAACTAATAGGTTAAACAGGGTATGGGTTTGGGATTTAACTAGAAGACTTATGTTTAGGATTGACCAAGAGTCCTAGCAACCATGGGCTAAGAAAGACTCAGAGGGTCCCAATGGGAATGATATCAATTACAACAGGGAGAGAGATTTACTTCTCTTTCCCTTCCTGTGGAATGATCCCTTCCTGGCTGCCAGGGTATGTCAACAAGTTCACAGCCCTTAATTCATTGTAAGCCACAGCTTATTGCACACCAGCATACTTCCGAGAAGAGAGATGTCACAGAAATCCAGGTTATATAATGATATATCAGCATTAGTCAACATTGTCATGGCGGCCCTTCCTCATAGTAATTAAGATGATGCTATCATTGACATTGCTATCATATATCTTCTTGATCATTTGATACCCTTGGCAGGATATCCTTCTTCACAATGGCTTATTGTAAGTTTTTTTTTTGTGAGGTGTTAATATTTGGCAAAAAAACACAGAATGCGCAGTTACCTGGGAAAGTTTAACCACTTGCTTTCCTTTCCTTGTGAGTAAAATCAGCATAATGGTGTGAGCATCCAAGTGTCCTTCCTTACAAGTGAGTCTCTCAATGTTTAATCAAGTGTACTATAAGCCCAGGTGTGGCTCAGGTGACTTGAACAAATGACATAAACTACTGAGGACTTTATGGTTCTATTACCTTAAGTTTCAGGTCATGTTGGAGACATCATTATTTACGTGGGATGGATCCTAATTGTTGAAGCCTGAGTGTTTGGGTTGATGGTAAGCTTTTATACATTGTCCTCCATCTTCTTGCTCATTCATTTTCATAAGTATAAAAAACTTCCTCGAAACATAGTGGCATAAAAAACCCCATTGTGATGATGGATTCTGTGGGTAATGAATTTAGAAAAGGCAGAAGACTCCTTTCTGTTTCATAGTGACTGGGATGATTCAAACAGTTTGAGGGGGTATCAGCTAGTTGGGACTGAAATAGTTGAGTCTCAGGAATGATCTTTCAGGATGATTTCTGTAGTTGTGTATCTGACACCTAACTGCATTGGCTAAAGGATGGACTCAGCTGGAAAAACTGACCTGAAAATCTACATGAAGTTTCTCTGGCATAATAGTCTCAGGGTTATTGGACTAACAATTTAGGGCTCTATGTATGAATATTCTAACCAGCTGTAGAGAAGCTTCATGAACCCTTTATGACCCAGTCTTAGAATTCATCAGCATCATCTGCTATAATCTGTATATCAAAGCAAATGTAATATTCTCTCACCCAAGAAGAAGGGACATATTCCACTTCTTAACTGGATAAATGTCAAAGATTTTCAGCCATGTTTAAAAATATTCACATAACGTTTTAAATTACCTTGGGGATGTTATGAGAATCTATTTTGGGTGTGGATTAGAGAAACTATCCATGAAGCAATCTGTTTCTTTTTCAATCCAACATAAGGTAAGGAGCCACCTTCCTGGTTCAACAAGATCAAGCACAGCTTGGGCAACTTAGTCACTTTAGGAGACCAATCTCAGAAATTAAAAATAAAGAAAGGCCTGAATGTGTAACTTAGTGCAAAGGCCCTAGGTTCAATCCTTGGTTCTGCACATATATGCAGAGATAGAAATCCCTAATATAAAATTTTAGAAGTGGGAAGTGAGACCCAGGAATTTTGATTCATCTGCTCCATAAGTTCACTGAGGAGTTTAGGTTTCTTCCATCTTATTTCATCACTCCTCAAAGTACTGTCTTCCTCCATATTGCCAAATGTGGCTCAACACCATCAGATTTGTATTCCATCTGTGGGAAAGACAAGAAGAAATATAATGTAGTTAAATTCCTTTTAACAAGGTGACATAGAAGTTTCACACATCACTTTCATTTGCAATCCACTGACCATGGTTTTGCAACATAGATATACCTAGCTGCAAGGGAAGCCAACCAAACATAGAAAACCCCAGCTGAGTTTCCATGGGTTTTTAAAAATCCTTGTGTACAGATGTGGTCCTATCCCTATAAAGGAAGTAAAACAATGAATCTTATGGGGACAATTAGGAATTTCTTTCACCAGCTTTGGAAACATTCCTGGAATATTTTTCAAATGTATTCAAAAACAGGGTTGACAGAATATGTTTGTATGTGAATGAGCAAAGAATAAATGTTTTAAGCTATGGGACCATACAGTCTTTGTCTACATTAATTTTCTACTGATGCTACTACAAACTGCTCCAAATGTAGTGTCTTAAAATAACTAAAATTTATCTTACATTTATGTAGATCAGAAGTCCAACATGGTCTCTGTAGGATAAAATCAAGGGTAAAGTGTTCACTGGAGGCTCCAGGAGAGGCTCCATTTCCTCATTCAAGTTGGTGGCAGAATTTACTTCCTTGCACACAACTTCCTACATTTTAGAAACAGTACTGGGGGCATTAAATCCTTCCTATTGTGCACCTCTTTCATTGGCTACAGCTAAAAAAAAAAATCTGCCTTTACGGATTTATGTGATTAGTTTGAGCCATGTGAAAGGTCATATTCATAAGTTCTAGGTATAAGGGAGTGTACACTGTGGGGAGGGGTCTACCACATGTCTCCATCACTTAACTCAGCGATTACAGCTGGAAAGGAGCCAAAGACAGTCTGTATAGGGATGGGCATTCTTTTCAAGCCTCTTTTGCACTAAAGGCTAATCCCTTTCAGATTCCATGCCCCAGAATGTGAGCACACTGAGAGCAGGAAATTGTCTGGTTTATCTTATGCCTTCTCCAGCATTTAACAACACCCAGTGCTTATGAGGTCCTCAGTAAATGTTCACTAAATGAGAAAACTGTGTGTTAGTTAAAATGAGCCAGGTATGAGTGGGAGCATGTGCACACGTGTGCACACACACACACACACACACACACAGACTTATTTTTGCTACTCCAACAGGATCCCATAGACTGTGTAATTTATATTGAATGAAAATGTATCAATCCACTATGATGAAGGCTTGGAAGTTCAGGATCTAGGTGCTGGCCATTGGGGAAGGGTTTCTGGCCATGTCAAAACATAGTGAAAGCCATTGCACAGCAGGAATAGAGAGAAGAAGCCAACCTCCTCCCAAACACCTTGTGGTTTAATAATCCCTGCAAACTGTTACAGTGGCTATTAAATTTCAACATGAATTTTGGAGGAGATAAATATTCAAACCATAGTGCATTCACATGCACTTATTTTATGTTGGGAGCATGTTTTCTCTAGTTAGGCCTTCAAGTTTGATAGGGTTGGACTATTTGGGCTTTGTTCAACTGATGAAGCACGGAATCTCTGAATTTCCATAAGAGTTTGTGAAAACAAATCTTTTAAAAACTTTACAGCCAATTTGTTTGTTTCACTAATGAAAATTAAAGGGCAAAACTAGAATTATACATTAGCTGGCTAAGCCAGCAGTGTGTATTTGACAGACATTTGGCTTCTGTTTGCTTTTGCCAACATAACAATGTGACCATAAGGAAATTTGCAAATGGAAATCATATTTTCCTGAGTGTTTTCTCAGACTTTGGGTTTCCGTGTGAGTTGAAAAGTGCACAGCAAGGTTTTTGACCTGCCAAGCCATGAGTTCAGCTGTTGTAGAATAAACACAGGACTCTAATGACATTAACAACATCTGAGGCTGAAGTGGGCCAGGGATCCTTCTTTACCTTATTTATGTGAAGTGTTCTCACACTTACAGGCTGAAGTCAAAATAATAACTTTATGAGTGCATAGGTATTTGGAGTCCTTAACAGAGTGGTATTTTATATGCAAAGTATTGTAAGATCAACTCCTTTCATCCCACATGGTCAATGAAATTAAGCTACACAGAGGGCATTTTATCCAACAACCAAGGGCTAGTCTTGAGTTGGGACTCTTCATGGATGCTTATTAAGTTATATAACTATGTAAGACATGGCCATAAGGCGACACCACCCCTCTGAAATTGGCTCGAGTCTTTTAGGGTAGGTGGAAGGAAAAATGTTTCAATTCTTTGTAAGTATGTTGTGCATTTAAAGAGCACACTTAGGCTTATATTTCCACTTAAAGGCAGTAGGTTTAGAATTCCCCAAGCTCTCTCATAGTCTAAGAAAAAATTTGAACACTATACCTCTATACTTTCTGCATTCCTGGCTTATATCAAGAAAACCCCTTTCTCTTAAATTATTGTCAGCTGTACAGTTAGCATGTCCATTGAATCATTGTACTTGCTAATAAAAATGTTCAGATATCAGACCAAACACTAGTTTTCTGGGAATGCCCTTGTGCTGACTTCAAGCCACTAAAATTATTCTTTGGAGCACAGACCTATGGCCAACAATGGGGTCCTTCCTATGTCATAAAAGCTTTTATGCTAAAATTGTCAGCCTCACTGAAGTCTACATAGCCTTTCCCCCCCTACTTTTCTCCCTAATCTGCTCATATGACTTGTAAGAAAATAAGAACCAATATGTATGTTTCCAAAAAGGCCAAAGCCTTATCTGATATGATTTACCCTTCCCAACATTTTATTAGCTACCAGCCATGCTTAACTCCTTCTGGGGATTTGGCATGAAATTGATATTTTTTTCTGGTTCAGCTTAGCCTGTGAATTGCTGGGCATACAATGCATACCATACCAACCTCTCTCCCTGGGTATCCTTTCATCTAGACAGTCTCAAAAGTATTAATGTTAGAACTGGATGTGATGGTAGGCAATTTTTTAAAGCACTATGCTAGGAATTCTCAAACCATGTTGATTTAAAAGCATCTGACTTTTCAAAAGTATCTTCTATTAGTCTCCTCGCTAGTTCTAGTTTGATGTTTTATTTTCTTGTGGAAATTTTACAGTTTTTTTTTTTTAAAAACTATATGTTAGGCGATTTTTATAAGTGCATGCAAATAAAAGAAGAGATCTATTAGGCTTTCTCTTGTTAGTAGTTGAATAATTTTCCTTTCTTAAAAGTTTTATCAGCATGTAATAATTATGTGCATTAATGGGGTGCAGTGTGATATTTCAACAAATGCAGATAAGCACTAATCAAATTCGCATAGTTGGCATTTTCCTTTCCTTAATTTCTTGATTTGAAGCCATCAAGCTCTTTTCTTCTAGACCGTAAAATATAAAACAAGTTATTATGCACTATAGATCAACTATGGAACACCAGAACTTATTTCTTCTGTCTGTGTTTTGGTACTCATTACCTATCCTCCCTCTGTCCCCCTATTAGGTTTTCATCTTTATAAAGTCATTTATTTCTTTTGTGCTGAATTATGTGTCCAGTGCATTCATATGTTAGAGTTTTAATTCCTTGTGACTCAGAAAGTGACTGCATTTCGAACTAGGGGCCTTTAGTAAGATAATAAAGATAAAATGAAGTCATTAAGGTAGAACCTCATACAGTGTGTCTACTGTAGGGATTAGGATTAGGGCATAGACCAAAGGGTGACCGTGTGAAGACACAGTAGGAAGACGTGTACCAAAGATGATGGCTTCCAGAAACTCCTGGTTATTATCCCTTGCTCTCTGGAGCTGGCATGATCAACCTCAGTTACTGGCCCTTTCGGTGCCAGGGGCCTTTGGCTTGCCAGCGCTCAGTGTCTTAGTCTGGTCTGCTGTGTTTGAGATAGAAGTCACAAAGAAAAAAAGGAATTTATTTTTAAGAAGCTTTCTTAGGACTTGTATGGCATTATTAGGGGGAACAGTACACAGACTAAGCTGCTAAGGGTGTGAGGAAAGTTGTTTATAAAGAAGCAAAGTTGGGCTGGGAAGACAGCTTGGAGGGGTGAGTGCCTGCCTGGCAAGTGCAAGGTCCTGAGTTTGATCCCCAATACTGCATGCTGTGCTGGCCCTGGGTGTGCCATGCAGGTCCCAGAACCGGGGCACGGTGGCACACACCTGTAATCCCAACACTTGGGAGGCTGAGATAGGAGAATCACTATGGGTCCAAACTGCGTAGTGAGACCCTGTATCAAAAATAAATAAATAAATAAATAAATAAATACACAAAGAAAGAAAAAAGTTGATCTCAGTGGACAGTGTCTTGTCAGCTAAGCTCAGTCTTTCTTCATCATGGACGGGAAGTGGGATCCTTGTGGAGCAGATTGAGGAAGGCTGCAGAGAGGCTTGTAGGCTGGTACCGCCTGGGGAGGAGCCATAATCGACGCTTGCCACACCCAGAGCAAAAGTGTCTTGGTCAGCCGTGGGACATCTGTTCTAGCTATGAACAGCTACAAGGTATAAATAAAAGTCTCTTTTGGGCACACTGGACCCTTCTCTCCTGTCCCAGAGACAAATCAAAATCAAGAGATTCAAGGTCTACATTTTTGATAGATATGTTTGGCCCACAGAGTGTTTTAAAACAAATTCAGCCATATAAAAATCCAAATTTTCTGTTGTTCTTAGAAATTTGAAAAGTCTATCTTGCTTTCTGTAGCTAAAACTGAGCAATAGATGTCCTCTTTAGATTCCACCCTCTTGTGTGCCATAGCTCCTTGTCCCCACACCTCCCCATTATCATGTAGGCCTGCCTACTTCCCCAAAGGCCTGGACCAGACAGTCAGCTAATTAAATTGACTCGTGGCCCTTTGATGACAAATCCTGAAAGATTCTCATTGAACAAAAGCAGTTGGAAGGATTTGTCACTGAGACAGGAGAGAAGGGTCCAGTGTGCCCAAGAGGGACTTTTAATTATGCCTTGTAACTGTTCATAGCTAGAATAGATGTCCCACAGCTGACCAAGACACTTTTGCTCTGGCTGTGGCAAGCATCAATGATGGCTCCACCCCAGGTGATACCAGCCTACAAGCCTCTCTGCAGCCTTCCTACTCTGCTCCACAAGGACCCCACTTCCCACCCATGTTGAAGAAAGCCTGAGCTTAGCTGACAAGACACTATCCACTCAGACCAACTTTTTTTCTTTCTCTTTGCTTATTTATATTTTTGATCAGTTTCCTACTTTTATCTATCTATTAACAGATTGGTGGATAGATTTTCAATGTTCATGGACATTAAAAACCAAAAAAGTCTACTTTGTTTTTCAGTATTTCTTGTTCCTGTTCAACCCAGAAATATTATTTCTTTAACATCTACTTGACATTTCATAGAATTACTCTTCTGTGGAAAACACTTTAGAAAATTCCAAACTAGACTCTCATATTCTGATCCCACCAGAATACAGAAGAGTGAATTAGACAATGTGAATTTTGAAAATCAGTTAATAATTTGTATATTCATAAAGAACAGTTGAAAATTAAGTGCAAGAAGAAGTACATGCAGTGCTGCATAATTAGGGAGCAGTATTATTTTGTGGTATTACTTGATACATCAAGGAATCTACAAAAGGGGCCGGGGAGATGGCTCAGTAGAATAAGTGTTTCCCTGGCAAGTGCAAGGGCCTGAGTTC
>NDGN011508224.1:20310-41321 GCA_002564285.1 Tympanoctomys barrerae
TTCCCTGGCAAGTGCAAGGGCCTGAGTTCAATCCCTAGTTCCACAAAAAAAAAAAAAAAAAAGGAATTTACAAAATGACCAGAACCACCAAATGCACAACTGATGCTATCTACTGTAAGAAAGTCTTCATAAAAGTGTAATATCTTGCTCATTGTGAGAGAAAAATAGATTTTAGCTTTGAGAGAACTGTATTCCAATTATTTTTGTTGTGCTCCAGTGTCTTTGTTATTGCCCTGCAATATCCACATCACTTTCTTCATATTTCAGGTCAATGATCTGATTGGACCGCAAATATTTTGTAAGGCAAAACTTACACCCATTATACTTGCGGTCATTTACAAGAGGGAATATGTGCAAATGAACCCAGTTATCTTTTTTATATTAGCCATTTTATTAGAGTAATAATGTGCAAATCCTGATTTGCATGTCCAACTAAATGATTGCAAACAGTTTTTGACACGTAAATTCATGACTACTCCACATGCTTCCACTGAGCTTGGAAAAAGTGAATTGGTCTATTTGAGTTATCCTCCTTTGATTTCTCCCAGAAAATCAATATAATAAAGTAATTCTTTCCTGCCATCCTCTTCTTTGCTAAGCTCTTCTGAGAACAGTCAGAAGGTGTTTTTCCTTCAATTATTTCAGGCTTGTTTGCATTAAATCCCTTCCAACAGGCACCAGTAAATGTGTTCCCTTAATAAGGATGTCTCCCTTTGAAATAAGCTAAATAAAATTTTACATTTAAGGTGAGTAAGAACCAGTTATGGAGAAAATTGCTCAATATCTGTTCTATTCTAATTTCCTTTTCCATGCAAAGCATGCTGCAACTCCATATCAAGGAGCAAGTGCAATGATGAGACATGCATAATTCATGCCTCCGGCCTTCTACGCATCTTTATTTTTTTCTGTCAAAATTCTCACTTTTTAGATAAGATCAAAGATTATTCTTTATGCCCATTAACAAACTTATTTTTAAGGTTGTTAAGGAATGCAACATAAAATATGTGGGTATTTCATTCTTAGGAAGAATATTTGATTGTGGTAATCACACAACAGAAGAGTTTTCCTATGGATACTTTTGATCATGTTTGAGTTTTCATGTTGTGTGGTTTGCTATTTATTCTTAATGTGAATTTCATTGTCATTTGTAAAGATATTTTGAATGTGAAAATGTATATTAGACATTAAAACTAGGTCATGTTACTTAGTCCCCCTCCGAATTCATTGTTCATATAGTTCGCCTTGCAAAAATGATATCTTAATTATGACAAAGAGCATCAAGTCTTTAGCTACCTAAAGTTCATTTTTTGGTCTCCTTTGCCAGCTTCATTCTTTTATTTCCATTAAGGCCATTCTTGTGTTTCATTAAGACCATTCATCTCCCCTATCTGGATAGCCATAGACATTTCAAACTCAATCTGTTTATAACCAAATCCATCTTATCGCTCCCCAAATCTTGAGTCACACAAACCACAAGCAGATCTGAATGCCATCTTAGATTCTTCACTCTGTTCTGCTTGGCACATTTAAACAACAACCTAACAGGCAAGTTCTATCAATTTTCCTTTGAATCTATCCTCTTCAGCTTATTTATTCCCTTTTTCCACTTTCTGAATTAAGGCACCCTCATTCTCTTCTGAATTACTGAACCTTGTCATGGTATACCTGCACATGTACTCACATGGCCTGTGTCCTGGGGCACACAACCAGAAATCTAAGCTGGAGTGTCTATACAGTTAGAAGGACTATGGAGAACTCCCGTGCTGTCACATATCTCTTCACAGCCTTCTCCAATTATTATGTGTATTGAGTATCCATGTATTGGTCAGCTTTCCATTGCCAGAGCAAAATATTGGTTGTCTGCTGCTTCAGGAAAAAAGGTTTTGGAGAGGTTTATAGTTTCAGAGGTCTCAGTTCATGAGCAGATAGTTCCCAGGTGGAACAATCATGGTGGGAAGGTACGGTAGAGCAAATACCATTTCATCTAGGAAGCACAGAACAGGGAAAGAGCCCTAGAGAAATGGGCCAGGAACCAGACACAGTTTCCCAGGAGATGTCCCCATATACCAGAACTGTGCTTTTGGGCTGGGGAGATAACTCAGTGGTCTAAGCACTTGCCTGGCAAGTGCAAGCACACAGGTTCTATCCTCGGTACTGCATGCTGTGTTGACCCCACTCTGAGCTGGCTACTGAAACCGAGTGTGGTGGCACACGCCTGTAAACTCAGCACTGGGGAGGCTGAGACAGGAGGATCACTATGAGTCTGAGCTGCACAGTGAGACCCTGTATCAAATAAATAAATTAAAAAATATCTAGAGCTGTGCTTTGTTAATCTCCTAGATGTCTCTCAAGTCAGTCAGGTTAACAATCCAGGTTAACTATAAACATCCTCATTGTGAAGGGACAGTTCTTTTCAGGGCTAGGAAGAATGTAAGAAGCTATGCTCTTGGCTCATAGGTAATCTAAACAATCCCATACTTTTGTGGTAGGTATATGGGGGTGGCAGATAGAAAGCAAACCACTGATCATGTCCCAACCACTGTGGCATTATTCCTGCATTCATACACCTGTTGGAAAAAATAAAAAAGAACTAGGCTTTAAAATATTCTCACCTTGGCACGTACCACATAGTCATACTCACAAACATTAATGTTAGTGTTTGAAATCAAGATTTTAATGGCAAGCGTTCTATTCGATTTCAAGGACCACCCAAAGGTCAGTCATCATTTTAACACTGCTTCATATCTGCTCCAAGGTCTGGTGGTTATAACTCCTTACTTCATTGTTCTGTTCTGAAGGTCACTCAGAGCCCCGTAACATAGCCGCACCAGAGGAGGGGAATTCTAGGATCACTTTGTGCAATTTCCTGCAATACCTTCCCAATAACAATGGATTTTCCTAAGGACATGTCACACACACACACACACACCGCTGGATTTTTACATACTATTACTTCCAGATGGCTTCTCAGTTGTCCGGAAAAGTTTCCTATCTGCAGAACTGTCAGCTTTTCACCTCCCCCCGCTGCACCCACACTGTATGGGTTCTGTGCTCTGGATTCCAGAGGTGGAGCAGTAGAATTCCCTTTAAACAGGAGTGGATAACCCAGATCCGAGCTTGATGGCAAATCAACTTTCGGCACTAGGTGCAGTTCCTCTAATGAAGCCTTTTTCTCTCCATGATGTGAAGCCATTAAACACTGAGAAGTTGGAGGATGTAAAATATTTTGTTTACCTGGCCCTTCTCAAAGGTACTGTCTGTCATCATTGATGTCTGCAGTAAATATAGCAACAGCAGCTTTGGGTGTGTGAAGCGATTAGATTTATGAGACACATAAACTGCAAAGCTTCTAATAACCATAAATCCTAACTTCAATCATAATACCAGTATTAGTGTCGTGTTTTCTGGAGGATTTTATGTTTCTAAAAATATCTTAATTGTTGTTACCATGTTTACCCTATAATTCCTTTAATTTGAAAGTGAAAAGGCTGTGCCATTGATGGGCTGGAGGAAGTGGGCCTCCCTCCCCCTGTATTGTTCTATGGGTGGTGGGGCAAGATGGATTGCCCGTCTTGCATGTTTTGCAATTAGATTAGATAAATTTCCTTGGAAAAAAGAAGGTCCTCACTAATAAGGAGCAACTGATGGCAAAATCAAACATGGGGGTGGGGAAGGAAGGGTAGGATCTTTGTCCTTCCTCCTCACCCCCCTCCCTTACCCCATCCTCTGTCCCCAGAGAGATTCTGCCTGAATGCCTCCAACATGATTTCATTCCAATTATTTGGCATCATTTGAAAAACCTTTGAAGGCACGCCAGCCATCAGTCGATTCTTCTCTTCACCCAGCCTCAAATGTTAGTTCAGGTGCTTGATATAAGATTCTTGGGCGGTGAAGTCTCTTTTTGACGTTTAAGGATAAAAAGAAGACTTCCTTAAAATAGCTTGGCATTTCAAGCTTAGCTCATGTGTGTGTGTATGTGTGTGTGTGTGAGCGCGCACAAATGTATGTGGCATATTTTTTCAAAAATGATTTTTGAACTTAAAAAGACAAAAATATTTATATACTAGCATTGTTCTGTCCAAAGTTTGGTCTCTCAGTCTTGCTATTTAAGTGCAGCTCTATCATAGTTATTGTGGAAACATTTTGAGTACAATCATGATTTTTGCATCATTCTAGACTTTGAGAGATATTTAAGGACCTCCTCTTGCTGATTTATTCATTGCAAGATAATTTCACACAGATACCATGGAATTCCATGGTATCGAAACACAGAAGTACTTACCCAGTGAATATTGTTTATTGTTTTAAAAACCTTTTTTCTGTATAGACACACAATATAAGCTAATTATATGGTATTCTAATAAGAAAGGTATATGAAGTCAAAGCATAATTTCATCCATTAATAAGCACCACTGCTAACATTTTGGTATATATCATTGTATGCTTTTTTCTATTAATATCTAAATATTCATATCCAAATTATTTTACATACTCTGGTTTCTCTTCAGATTATATAAATCTTTTGCCTCTTACCAAATTATTTTACAGAAATGAGGTAGTTCTATGTATATTGTTTTTTCACTTAATAATATGTCATGGGTACTTTCCTAGAGAAAAATGCATTCTTAGTCTCAATATTTTAAACTCTTCTTCAGTACTTCATATTATGTTTGGGCCATAATTTATTTAACTTTTCCCCTACTGATTTGATGGTCTTTTGATGGTCTTCAATTTTTTTCTTGCAGATAATGTTTATGAGAACATCCCACTCCATATATCTTTAGATCTTCATGGTAATATTTCTGCAGGATAGATTTCTGAAGGTGATAGCAAAAATTTTAATTACTACTAATCTCATGGATTGATATGTATTGGAGAATTGCTTTATAATTATATACCACTTTCCAGTTTTACCAATAATGTATGAAAGTGCTATTTACTCACACTGCAACATGGCTAATAATCATTTCATTTAAGCTTAAGCTAGCACTTTGATGTTGACTCATATCTCAGATCAAACTTTCACATTATTTTAACTTTTAATCTCTTGGGTTAATAAGATTTGGAAATTTATATAGACAGACATCTACTGCATTTTTGTTATTGGCATGGTTTGGGGTTTTGCAAGGGAAACAATGCAATGCAGGACACATTTTATAATATTTTATAGTGAATCACCCAAAGAATCATAATCAAGGAGTATAGGAAATCTGTCCACATACTAAAGACCAAAGAATCCAGCTGAGGCCCTGGGTCCTAATACCTTGCATGAGTCCAGCTGAAATTCTAGAGCTCATAACAATGCCTCCCACAAGTCCAGCTGGAGACCTGGAGCCCACAATAAAGTCTCATGCAGGCCTGCTTCACGGATCCGTGCTGGGAAGGTCCAAAGGTCAGTGGTGGAAGCTAGGAAGTCTATGCCATCAGGACGAAGGATCTGTGCTAGCACTTGAACTGGACCCAGGAAGCAATGCTCAAGGTAAACACCAGAACTCCTTCAAAGGTACCACAGCCACCTTCAGCAATAATGGAGTCCTGAGCTCCTCCAGTGATGAAGAAAGCTGAGTTCCCACCAGGAATGCCCACGTGACAAGCTTCTCCAGGAGGCTGAGCTGTGCACCATCTTCCTCTCTGGAGACAGGAATCAATGCTCAAGATGAGGACCAGAGCTCCCCAAAGTGAAGCCATTCTGTAGCCATTCTCAGTAATAATAAGGTCCTGAGGTCCTCTTCCGAGAATAGCCAAGTTCATCGGGAAAGCCAGCATGACAAGGTCACCCAGCAGAACAGCCCAGGAGAACCAATGGATCCCAATAGCTTCAACAGTGTCTCTAAACAGCATCCCTAATAGCATCTCAATAGCTTCTCAGTTCCCCCTCTTGTGCTTCTGGCAACAATCCTCTGGTGAGCCTCCCACACTGAGCACAATGTTAGTTCAATTCAGCTGGGTGTAACAAGTTGACCATCAGTTAGAAATCCACAAGAATCTGAGGTGGAATGTTATGGTTTGTGTCTAGTTGTCCCCGTAAAGCCTCATGCAGTCATTGAGTGGGCTTCTAGAGTTTGTGATTAATTCATAATCCATTGCTGGAATTGTGGGTGTGAGTGTTGCTGAGATTATGGGTGTGAGTGCTACACTCATAGATCAGCTGAAAGCAGTATAAGGAAGGGAGAGAGGCTTGCTCTCTGCCACCTGTGATGCTGCTGCTGCTCCTCCTCTTTTTTTTTTGGCTTTCTTGCTTTATGCTGCCAGGAGCTGCTATCCTCTGCCATGTGCCACCCTGCTTTGGAGCCAGCTGAGTATGGACTGAAACTTCCACAAACTATGAACTAAATAAACCCTTCCCTCCTTAATTTTTTTTTTCAGAAGTGGGGATTGAACTCAGGCTCTTGCACTTGCCAGGGAAGTATCTATTCCACTGAGCCATCTCCCTGCCCCCCTCTCCTTAATTTTAGGTGTCAAGTATTTTGTCCCAGAAATAAGAAAAAAGAAACCAAGACAGTTATCTTTTATTCGTATCCTTATTTTCAACTGGAGTGTCCATCTTTTTGATCCTAAAGCTTTTCACACATTATATTACTTACTACTAAAGATGGAACTAATTTTCTAAGTATTTTGTTTATTTTCAGTGTATGAGGTACTGCATTATGTATATATTTTGTATTTTCTTGATAAGATCTATCACTCTTTCCCTTTATGATTTCTGACTTTTCTGTTCTATAACAAAACGAAACAAAGACACCGCCACCCAAAAAACCAATAAAAGTCTTTCACTACAGTATGATAAACATATTCTACTGTATTTACTTCTAGTTAAGTATCTTTTTTTAGAAAAAATTGAGATCTTTAATATAGCATTGATTTGTTTGTAGCATAACATTAGATAAATAGCTAACTTAATCATCTCCAAATAGTAGGTCCACAGCATTTATGAGGTAGCTTTCCTTTCCTTACTAACTTTTAAACTCTATACTCAAAGTCACCAAATACTCATATTTTCAAGTAGGTTTCTGTATCCCATGTGCTGTTAATCAATTCATATCAGTCTTGTAAAACTGTCCTTCTCACCACTCACCCTCCAGCTTCCCACTCTCTGGGGCACTCCGGGGTGTGCACATGTATACAGCGTAGTTGGTGCATCCTCTTAAACCTGACCTTCCCAGAGAGCTTCGCCTGAAGCTCGTCACCTCCTGGAGAGAGTTGGTCTTGGGACAGATGAAAACTGAAGGATTTTTCTCAAAGCAACTGCATCCCAATATGTAACTCTCTAGAGGTCTTGGTGACTGCTTTGTTGGAAGGACTGAGAGGCTAAGAACGATACTCTGAGAAAATAAAGCATATGTGTAAGAAGAGAAGAGTTCCTCACTCTATCTTACTTTTGAGACCCATCTGGAATCTGTGCTTTGAGCTCAATGGCACCCTCCTGCAGACCTGTTCTCCCATGAAAAGGCTGGATCATCCCTGACTTTTGCTACACTGAGTTGTAGAGGTCTCACATAATAATGAGTCTCACAAAGACAGGTTGGCAAAGCCATACATTTCCTTCTTAATAAAATCTGAAGATCTACATTAAAGGTGGAAACATTATTGTTGGAATTTCAGAAAGCAAACATTCAACAGACTCCTGTAGAAATGGAATCCAGGTTCTGCTTTGAGCTCGTCCAGCTGGACAGCCAGGGGTGTCCTGAGGAGCACTGGAGAAACTGGAGAAACTCAGCCCAGCGTACCACAGAGCCCTGCAGCCTTGAATGAGGATGACTTAACTTCTCTGAGCAGTTTTCAGAGAGGATAAAACATGGTAGTGGTGCTTCCTTTGCCTTTCTTGCCACTCTTGAGTACTTGGTGGAATGGAAAACACTTTTCATGGATGTTTTTTATAGCCATCCTAGAACATGTAAAACAGCTCTGTGCTCTCAGGCGTAGAGTTTTTAAGGCCAATAGCTGATCACACACTGTGGTAGGAGGTGCTGATAAGAGATGCAGAGTAAGGCTGGGTCTTAGGCAAGACCTCTGGGCAGCACCACCCAAAGTGGGATGGGGGCATTCTTACTGAACTTTGTAGGAAGGTGACTTCTGGGTCAGGCGCAGAGCACCAGATGAAGGTGGCCCTTCCATGCTGTGCAATGTGGCAGTCCTACCTCTGAGCCACAGCTAAAGAGACAGTGCTCTCACGCTCACAGCGCTGGTAGTGGAAGGGAACATTGGTTAAACATAAAAAACAAACCTCAACTTGAGGAATTCCCCTGGCAGCTTTGTCACAGCCGTGTTGTCCAAACCTTTGGGAAAAGGCTGAAAACATTAGGAAAAGCATGGGTCTGGCTGGTACCCGAAGGCACACACCCCATAAAGTGTGTCAGCACCCCATAAACATGCCACTTTTAATGGCAAGTGCATGTCCCTATTCACCACCATCATTTATTCTACCACAAAATGTCCTGGAACTTTGTTTCCAGAATCTCTTTTATCTTCACCATTAATCCAGACTTGGAGAGATATTGAGGTCAGTTGTCCTGGACCTAACTCATATCTGCCCTGACCTCACCTGAACAGTAATCTAACTAGTGACAGATGCTGCTGAGTAATGGGAACAACCTTGTAGCAAGCTTCCTGATCGGCCAGTATACATGGAAAACTGGACCCATCAATTGCCCCGTAGTGCTTTATGAATGCTCACCCTGTAGTAGGGGTGCTTTAGAACATCTGCTTTGGTGAGATAATGAACATGGGTGAGTGCTTGCAGTTAGAGGGTTCGTTAAGGGGACATACGCATGAAAAAGGAGGGTCCGACAGCTAAACCTACACCATAAGATATGGGGTGATGCTGTTGGAGTTGGGTCTGGAAGACTGAAGTTGGGGCTACCGGACAACACAAAACAGAAATCTCCACTAATTTTGGTTGCCTTGCCCCTAAGGAGAAGATCTCAGCAAGACAAAAGGAATGAAAGAGTGGGTCCTTGGTGGACTGGGAAGACTTGTCCAGGAGAAGTTTTAAATAATAATGCACAGCGTGAACTAGAAGGTCACTAGTGCTGAGAGGTGAGGAAGTCAGCACTGAGACCAACTGCATGGGCCGAAGCTCCAGCCCAGGCTGCACACAAGGGAAGAGGAAGAGCAGCAGTGAGGGGGAGGTGACCGGCCGGCCAGCCATTTTTCAGGAACCATGGATGATGACAGAGGAGAAAGATTGCAGGGCAAGTCTGTCTTGGTATCAAGAAAGGGAATTGTAACAAATATAGAAGACTAAGTTTGTTTGTCTGTTTGTTTTTGCCAGCTCAGTCTGCCCTGAGGGTGAAGCTGATGCGGCATGTGGTGCTGGGGATCGAACCATGGTCTCCTGAGCCTGCCTAAGCTTGCCTAAGCAGGTGCTTTAGAACACTGAGCTATCTCGCTGGCTCCAAGACTAAGATTTTTGATGATCTTTTACCTAATTTGGATAATGTTCTGACATAATGTGTGAGCCTGTAGAAGTAGACCAAGTGTTGTTTACTCAAATTGGATTCATAAAAATAATTTATTTTAATGCAATCAACTCTCCTACTTCTTTCTTTCTTTTATGTAAGAAGTTGGATAGACAAGTGAAGTTTGCAGGCACAATGTGCCTCTTTTCTTTTATGATGCTTGCTATTTCTCATCTTGTGACCAGTATGAAAAAAGGGTTAGATATTTATCTGTAATTATATCATTAAATTTATCGTTATTGGCAATAGTATGGCCCAATTATCATAATGATTTAATTATAATGCATATGTAATATTGATGCTATATATTATGTTATATAAATGCTATTTGTATAAGAAGGAAAATATGTGAATAAAATGAAAATAAGTAGAATTAAGAGGCAAAAAAGATGCTTGACAGATAAATGTCAACTAGAGGAGGTTATACAGAATCATCTAAGGAGGGCTAATTAGAAGAGCAAATTCCACCTACTCAGATCTATTACCACAGACTCAGTGGGGGTAGGGCCCAGAAATCACCACCTTTACCAGCTCTCCAGATGATCCTGAGGCATATGCACAAGTTTGCATCTTTAGACCTAACTCCTCCCTTAAGGGCTGGACTTGTGTTCTAGTGGACCTTTCAAAATCTCTACTTACACATCTAACGAAAATCCTCAATTTAACTTGACTACATCAGGAGTCTTTATCCTCTCAAAGAGATTCTTGGGCCGGCCAGATAGCTCAATGAACTAAAGCGCCTGCTTAGGCAGGCACAGGGACCACGTTTGATCCCTGACATGCTGTGTCAGCCCCACCCTCCAGGGTGCACTGAGAGGGCGACTGAGACATCATCATCATTCTTTAGTCATCCTAAAGAATGTGATTTTTAAAAAAAAATGTATTTTGTACACTGTCTCACTATGCAGCCTTAGAGATATAGGCTGTTTTCAGCCTCCCCTGTGCTGGGATTACAGGAGTGGGCCACCATGCCCAGCCTCAGTAGCCAGCTGGGTGTGGTGGTGCGCACCTGTAATCCCAGCCCTTGGGAGGCTAAAAACAGGTGAATCACTATGAGTCCTATCTGTGTAGTGAGACCTTGTAGACCCTGTACTATACATAAAAAAGAGATTCTTTATCTCTTCTGTGAGGAAGTGGTACCACCATCCAATTAGAAGCTTGGGCAAAACTCAGGAGTTGCTTCTTTTCCTCCCAAATCCCATATTGTCTTTACTTTTACAGATATGATTCTCCCCTTTCTAACCATTGCCAGCACCACCAGTTGTAGTCTAAGTTCTCTGAGGCACTACACTCATGTCCACCACTCTCTCTGCCTTCACTTTTGTTCCCACTTGCTTCTTCTTAGAGGCCATTTTTACCTTTGATGTCATCAGCAGTGTCTTACTGCATGGATAATTCATCCCCACTCTTTTGTCTTGGCCTATAAGACCATCTACATCTGTCATTTATTTGAGCTACCTTTTGTGATCTTACTCTGGTGTCTTCTTCCAGGGACATTCAAATTCATTTTTGTCCCTGAAATATGTTTCTCCCATTTCATTCAACTCCTCTTAGACTCTTTCAGCTGGAGTTCACCCATTTATCAAATATTGAAACAATTTCTTTGCATCCTCACTAACACTTGTTGTTTTCTCTTTATTTTTCATAGTCATCCTAAAGAATGTGATTTTTTTAAAAAAATGTGTTTTGTACACTGTCTCACTATGCAGCTCAGAGTTATAGGCTGTTTTCAGCCTCCCCTGTGCTGGGATTACAGGGGTGGGCCACCATGCCCAGTCTCAGTAGCCAGCTCAGCACACATGGGGCTGGGGCTGGCATGGTATGTGTTACTTGGGATTGAACCCTGGTCCCTGTTTTTACCTAAGCAGGCACTTAGTCTGCTGAGCTATCTTGCTGATCCCCTAAAGAATGTGAATCTATGTAGCTTTTAAAACTTAGTTGGGATTAGAAAAATTAGTTTGTACAACTTTATCAAGTATTCAGTAGTCCAGATGTAGAAGCAAAAGCTGTCCCTCAGCTGGTGGGATAATGGGCTGGAATGGTGGATAAGATGGAGTCATTACAGGGGTGGTAAGATAGCTCAGTGATCTAAAGTGCCTGCTTAGGCAAGCTTAGGCAAGCATGCAGGGACCATGGTTTGATCCCTGCACAACATGCCATGCCAGACCCGCCCCCAGGGTGGGCTGAGCTGGCCACAAAAAAAAAAAAAAAAGAAAAGAAAGAAAGAAAGAAAAGAAAAAAAAGATGGATGGAGTCATTACCAAGCAGTTTTGAAAAGAGCAACACAGATTTTTTTCCCTTAGCAACTACTAGATAAAAGATATACCCATTCTGCAATAGTAAAAACACATTATTATTTCATTTATAAAATCTTTGTTTCTGGTGATACATTAAATTATGGCTAATTTTATCTCAAAGACTATAAAATAATATGTTGACTATATTAATGGGTCATTCTCCTGTGAAAGCTCAGTTCTTTTCAATCTATTTTTATTTTCCCTTCTCTAAAAACTTCTGTTCAAATAATTTTCTTGGTTGTTAGGGAGACATACTGGAGCTGGACAGAACATTGGTGGTTTTCCTAATGAGTAGACCAGACCAAAGCTGATTTCTTCCTGAGAAACCAAGGACCCTGTCCTCTATGCTTCAGAGGCTGCTGCTTTTCCAAGCATGCAACAGAGCCTAGATATGTGATGGGAAGGATAATGGGCTATAGCTGGTATAACATCCCAAGCAAAGAAGAGTCATATGACCTCTCCATGCTGGTCAACAGCACATGCACTATTGAGGTCTATTCTGAAAGAGATAGTTTGAGTGGGAATTTGCAAAGAGAAATATACCCAAATTGGTCAATGGAAGGGTTAAGGGCTTAGAAGTCTAGAATGATTGAAGGTTCAAAACTTGCCTTGGAGAATAGAAAGCCAGTGGTCCTCTCCAGGAAGGAAGGGGTCAAGCTGTGAGAAATGCCTTCAGGTCTTTAGGGGACCATGAGATGCAAGAAAGTATGTATTCCACAAAGTAAGATTGAAACAAATGACAATGTTGTAGGAAAATACTTTGATTCTGTATGAAGATTTTACTGGAGCTAAAAGCAAGAAGGGCAGCTGCTTTGAGAAACTGACAAGCAGACAGGAAAGTGATGCTGGGCTTAACATTCCCAAGACCAAGACTGAGTGTGGTGGTGCATGCCTGTAATCCTAGCTCTTGGGAGGTTATAAACAGGTGGATCACTATGTGTCTGATCTACAGTGAGACCCTGAACACCCTGTAGTCCCTTCCTAAACCTCCCCCCACAAAAAATTCCCAAGACCAGAAGAATCAATGACACTTATGTTAATCAGCTTTTCATTACTGTGATAAAACACCTGAATTAATCAATTAAAAATGAGGAAAGGTTTATTTTGGTTTACAGTTTTGGAGTTTTCAGTCCATGGTTGGTTGGCCCCACTGTTTTAGGCCTATGGCAAGACAGCACATCATGTTGGAAACATGACAGAAGAAGCTGCTTAGCTCATGGTGACTAGGAAGCAAAGAAAGGGAGAAGGTGGCCAGGGCCAATATCCCTTTCACAAGCAATACCTCCAAATAACCAGAAGACTTCTGAGCTCCACCTCTCAATATTTCTACTACCTTCCAATAGTGCCATGTGCTGGGGATCAAGATTTTAACTCAGGACTTCGAGAGACACTTACTCAGGCCACAGTAATAATAACCTACTGACCATTAAGGCCGAAGTGATTAAACAGCAGAATCTTTACCTTCCACTGATAGGGAGCAGAGTGCATTCAGTGGGGTTGCACAGAGCTTCCCAGAACTCTGATTCTGCATCAGGAAAGAAACCCATTGTTACATTTTATTGCAAGCAACATATGGCTCTTTTCACAAGAGAGAACAAGCTGTACAGTTTATTGATACAGGAGACAAAGATTGTTGAGGCTAAAGCTGGAAGTTGCTGACCCTGAAAGAAGACCCAGATATTAAAAAGATAGCCAGAGCTCAACAGTAGAGCAGGCAAGCTGGAGAGCCTGGAGCCTTCCATGGAACCGTCTGAGAGGCTCTCATGTCCTAAAGGACCAGAGTACACAGTACTCCGTGTACAATTCACTACCTTTAATTTACCTATGAAATAAAATCTGAATTCAGTTTAATAATCTTCCTTTTCACGCCTCCTCCATTATAGAATCTGTTAGGTCCTGTTATGGATTGTGTCTAGTTGTCCCCCCAAAGCCTCATGCAGTCGTGGGGTGGGGACTTCTAGAGTTTGAGACTAACTCATGATCCACTGGGATTATGGGTGTTAGTACTGCTGGGATTATGGGTGTGAGTACTACACCCAACCTTGGGGTGGAGAGCCTGAATGTAACATAAGAGAGACAGAGGGACAGACTTCCTCTCTGTCACCATTGTTGCTGCTACTCCTCCCTTGGCTCCTCTTGCTCTTTGCCGCCACCATGAACTGATACCCTCTGCTCTGTGCCACTCTGCCTTGGAGCCATCTGAGCATGGACTGAAACCTCCAGTGACTGTGAGCTGAATAAACCTTTCCTTCCTTCATTTTGGGTGTCCAATATTTGTCCCAATGAGAGAAGAGTAACTGAGACAGGCCCTGTTCAGGCTAAGGGGTGGCTTCGGTTTCCTAACATCTGCTCCTCTTTCTGGGCATGGGTTTCCCTAAAGTATGTATTTTGCTGGAGGATGAGTCTGCACTGGTGTGGGATTCTGACCAATAAATTACTTGTGGTTCTGCTTAGGTGAGCTGCAATAATTCAGTTTCTCTCGTTCCTTTCTTCACACCAAAAACCACTAAGAAAGTTATAGCGAGACACATGACATGTCAGTGAGTCCTTTTTCAGTTGGCTGTAGAAAGAGAAAACAAACCCTTTGTTGTTAGGGGCTCTTATTGCATATTTGTCACTTTTGATTATTAATTACTGTCAAGTAATAGCTTGGGTGATTAATTGATCTTTCTTAGCAAAAAATAATAAAGACCATTTAATACAGCAGAAAGCATGTTTTGTTTTGTTGCAAAGCTATTTTTATCATGGACTGATTCTCCACCCCACCATTCCAACTATACCTGCTCTGAAAATAATATTACAAACATGTCCTACCCTTCATTGGGTTCTTAACAGAAGTCTTCAAATATATTGGAAAATACTATTTTGTCATCACTAAAATATATTATTTTACTCTGAAGACAATTTGTTTATTAATGGGCGAACTCTAGATAATGCATGTATGAAAGACTTTACTCATTCTAAAACTTTTCCAGTCACTTCTCCTGTAGCTTGGGCACAGTGCATTTCATATTAGAGCTGGAGTCTATTTTCCTGGTGTTTCTAGTGTCTATACCTGTGCTTGTGGGGCATTTTCTTTATGCAAAATGCCGTACAAGATTGAAAAGTAAACTGTCTTGTTGCAACCCTTCAGGAATCCACTGTGTGGCCAGCAAGATAGACACCAATGCAGGATTTATTCTGGCTTTTCAGTCATTTTCCTGACAGCTGCACCCTGCCGTGGCTTCAGGTGAGGAAGGTGCCTTTCTGCCCCTGCTTCCCTTGAACTCTCGGCTCATTATTCTAGCCACCTCCTGACTGTCCTGTAGGCACCAGCCAGGGAGCATTCACATCAGAAGGCACCATGTTCCCACCACTCCAGCTCATTCTCTCAGTTCTAGCAAATGGTGCCCTGCTGTTACCCAAAGCTACCGAAGTGCCCGATGCCAATTTTCTTCCTCTACAATTCCTTTTTTCCCTTCTCCACCCAACTGCTGCTGCCTTATTTCATAATCCACCACCAACAGATCTCAGTTAGACATTTGTACCAGTCTCCTAACAGGCTCTGACTCCTCCACTCCACTTTCCCTCAAGAGCCATCTCTCTGAATGGAATATCTACTTCTTTTACTCTGTGGCTTTCTACAATTCTCGAACAATCGTAGATGATGTACAAATTCTTTCGTAGGGGATGCAGTTCCATTGGATCTGAGCCATGCCTACCATTCCTGGGAACTTCCTGACTTCTGTGTTTTGCCTCTGCCTGACCTTCTTAACCTCCAATTAGCTGCAATCTCCCACCTCCTGCTGCCCACTGCATTGCCACTCACCTGTGAGGTTCCTTTCTTATCTAAGATTCATGTATGTGTGCCTCCCCAGTGAGCATTGTCATGCTTTTCTCTTCTTTCTGAGATAAAATGCTCAACACCCAAAATTAAAAGAGGAAAGGTTTATTTAGCTCATAGTTTGTAATCCATAATCAACTGCCTTCAAGGCAAGGTGGCATAGCAGAGAGGGTGACAATTCACTGTGGTGGAAGACAGCAAAAGAACAAGGGAATAGGGGGCAGACAAGCCTCTTTCTGCCCCTTTTATCTTATCTAAACTTCTGGGATTAGGGTGGTGCCAATCCAACAATTGACTGATCCACTGATCATCCACCCTTAATTCTACCATTGTTAATTCTAATCTGAACCCTGAATCAACCTAGATTCAGCTACCTCTGTCAAAGCCCTATCTATAAGTGCAAGAGGCTTTGAGGGGAGGGACATCTAGACACAAAACATAACGAGCATCTTCTGGGGGTCTGGGTAGATTTGGCTTCCTGTGGTACCCCCGTATCACCCTGGATTTACTTCCAGTGAGACACGCTAGCATCACATGAATTTCATTTGTCTGAAGTCTGTCTTTCTCATTGTGTAGTCCAGCTTGGTAGAGTTTTACTAGTAGGTTTATGTCTGTCCTCTATCGTGGCACTAATGAGTGCCACTCTAATGCACTAATGAGTTCATTTCATGCTATGGATGAATCCGTTAATAACGTTGTGCAGAAGCTAGTGTATGGATAATTCTTTTTACCCCGTTAGTACATGTTTGTGGTCTGTAATTCCTTAACATTACAATCTCAAGGTGCAACCGTTTTCCTATAACTAGCAAATTTTTCTTTTTCTTATTTACTTCCTATGTTCCCTTTTCTAGCTTATGAATCCAGTTATCTGCTTTTGTTTGTTTCTCTATTTCCTAATGACATGTATAATAACAGGTGACAAAGAAAAGGCCATAAAAATGAGCATTAAAATTAGCATATTTTATTTTATTTAAAAATTTTTTTAGCATATTTTATTTTCAATTGGGCATACAACACAGGTCATACTGCTTTTATTAACTAACAGCTGCTTTGGGTAAAAACTGGAGTAATCATTTATGGGTCAATGACTTCTCTCCCACAGATGAAAACCATTTACTTTTTTTTCTTCTTTCTATCAGTGATTCATCAAAGGCATGGTTCTTAAACACAAGTGTATTCCTTTACGTTTTCCAAATCAGAGTTCATCATTTTATTTCAATTATTCATTCAGGGGTTTCTCTACAGCTTTCCTAGGAGGTTGTATAGTCCGCTGATTGGAAGCCACAAATTTCACATAAACTAGTCCAAATAATTCTGCTAGAACTATGATAGCCAAATGTGAAATCAGAAGAGGACCATGCACTGGTACATATGCTGTGACGCAGAGACAGAGTCCAACCTCAGCGAGGACATAGGCCAGCACCTGCGTGACTAGTATGGCACTTGTGAACGAGGTCATCCCAAAAGCTCTCATAAAGATATTATAGTGAAGTAATATTAATATTCCTATAGAAATTACAATGAAACCAAGTCCAAAAGAATTCTTTGTGGAATATTCTCCTGGGATGAAAAGAATGACAATTACAGTGAGCAGCAATAAGTAGGAGAATGATTTTCATACTTATACAATTGGATTTATATTTAAGTGTTAAAATACCAAATTGTCCCCAGAACTGAAGTATAGCCAAAAGGGAAAATAACAATGAGAATATTTTCATTTGGAGAAAACCATGAAACCACATGGTACTTCACTTCTACAACCGCCTGTCCTTTTCTGCTCAATTCTGTCACTTCACATGTGTAGTTTCCTACTTTAAAGTCATTCCTTACTCATCTTGAAAGAGAAGCCACCTTTTAGTGATTTTGATACTGCAATTTTTGCACTTGAAAAGTTCAGGTTTGCAGTAGAATTATTTTGATTTCCATTGTAGTTGAAAATATATGTCCCATTAAACTTCCACTTTACATACATTTCTTGTGTGCTTTGTGCCCCAACATTAATAACAAAGCACGGGATGATGACAGTTTTATTACAAATGGTGTATTCTACAAATTTGATCTTATTTAACAGGAGCTGAGCTGAACCAAAGCACCAGGAGCCCAGCAGCAGCGTCACCACCAGGGACCACATATCTGCACCGGCAGACTGGGTGTCTGGAGCAATGGCTGCCTCTATCACCTGCATAGTCAGGACCAGCCGCACAGTCACAGGCAACACCAGGTTCACATGTGCAGCCCTGCCGGCCCCCCAGCATATTTTATTTTAAAAGATACTTATGAATGTAATATCTTGATGTAAAGATGTTATTGAGTGCACATCTGTGTTCTCCCAAATGCATATATTGAAACCCTAACCCCAATGTGATGAGATGCAGAGGGAGCCAGTGGGTCACACAAGGTCACCAGGGTGGGATAGGATTGACTACAAGTTTTCCAAAAAGCACAGCATAGGGTGCATCCTCTCTATACGTGCACAAGAGGTCATGTGAGCACACAGAAAGGTGGCAGCCACCTAAAGCCAAGAGGCTCCAGAGTGAAATCTATTTTGGTGGCTCCTTGATCTTGGTTTTTTTAGCCTTGTGAACTATAAAAAAATAAAGTTTTGCTGTTTAATTAAACCACCCAGCTGATGGTGTAGTAGTTTGTTATGACAGTCTTAGCTGACTATGACAAAGTAAATTTTTAGGGGGAGGAGATGCCTGGAATCGAACTTGGGACCTTGTGCTTGTCAGGCAGGTGCTGCACTGCTGTGCTATATCCCCAGCCCCCAAAGCAAATATTTTAATGATAGCATTCCATGTAATAGGATAGACTAGTGGGGAAATGTATTTTGCAATAGTTCACCACTCAGTTCTCTTACTCAAATTGCACCATGTAGACAATGGCCTTAGATTACTTCAAAGATAAAATGTTATCTGATATGATATCCATGAGAATTACTAAATCTACCCAATGAAAAATATTAAGTCCATTCTTATAACTCCAGATACATTTCTAAAATGGGTATTTGGTGCCCCAGTGGTAATTCTAGACATTTCTTTAGGATTTGCTTCTCAGCGTTTCCTGTTTCTTTGGTAGCTTCAGGGATGACAGTAGTTTATTTGTCCTCTATTTGATGGCCCATCTCTTCCCCTGCCAACAAGATGCTCAGTAACAGGTGATGGATACAGAAGGGCAGAGGCAGTGATCTGAGATGTTCCTTTGTGCTCTGGCATAAGCCAAAATGATATTCCAGAGCCAGCCAGAGGCCAGCGGGGATCAGCCAGCTTCCTTGGGATGACAATGAAGAAATATTCATTGCCAAGTAAACAATTATATTCTCAAATTGAAGCTTGAAAGTGCAGATGCTTTGTGCGATTTTAATGAGAGAATCCCAATGATGTCCATTCTTGCTATCGTCTTACTTGATCTTTATACTTGGAAGAGAATTTCCTAAGTACACTCATTGGACAGGTGTGTGTCACATGGTGTCAGTACTGTTAGGTAACAGTACACACATAATGGCAAGACATGTCATACAGCCATGTATACTGACATGCTTAGCATCTACTTAAAGAACTCTGTAAGCCAAAATCATCACTGAAACTCATTTGGTTTCATATCTGCTTTCTTTTCAACCAATGCTTTAGCATACTATCACTGAGGATCATTAAAAATGTTTCCCATTTTGTAGGTCTATACTTTTACTAAATACAATGAAGTGAATTATTAGAATAATGAAAAAGATACACAAAATATGAACACATATTTGTACTGGACTCAGATATTAGCAAATTGCAATAATATTTTAAACATTGGCTCTCTGTTTCTATCCTTAACTGTCATTGACCTGTGCCATGTGGGTGAACCACCGTGCTTTGAGTCCTATAGACCAATGACAGAGTAAGCCTCTAGGCTCTGCCTTTAGAGCCATTCTCTTGGAATCGCCTGGGAATTTCCAGTCTATCAAAACATAGGAACTTCCCTCCAAGGTCATAATCTTGGATCCCTCTTCCTGTGGGAGGGCAGTGTGCCTGGATGCTGGACCTGATGAGCTGAATTCGTCTGTGTTTCACTCATGCCAGTTCCTGATTTAACCTGAAATGCAGGCTTCGTACATCTGTGGGCAGGGCTCTTAGGAAAATGTGGCAGACACGGTATAATGTCAGCTGTCTTTTTCTCCAAAAGCACTCTTTGGTGTGTTTAAAGCTTTTTGGAATTAAAAATAAAACCCTGAGGAATGGTAAAAACAGCAAGAGATAGTAGCTAAAGGTTATGCAGATTGATTGGCAGTGAAGCCCCGTGAGAATGGGACAAAGGTCACAAGGAGCTGAGAAATCAGGATTCCAGGAACAGAGAGGGCAGAGAGGAGAGGGGTTATGAAAGGGGCTGGGGAACATTTTTTCCTAAAGGTGAATTTTCTTTTTTTCATTTTTCCTTTTTTTTTTTTTTTTTTTTTTGTATTTTAGAGAAGGGTCTACAGGATGGGGTGTTCAGGGTCTCACTACTAGATCAGACTCATAGTGATCCTCCTGTTTACTGGGATTACAGGCGTGCGTCACCATGCCCAGTCTCAGTGCCCCAGGGGCGGGGCCAGCACAGCAGGGCTGGGGATGGATTCCCTGGCCCCTGTGCCTGCTTGCAGGTGCTTTAATCTGCTGAGTTATTTGGCTGGCCCAAGGTGAATTTTCTTAATAGGAATTTCAAAGCCACTGTTTGTTATAACATTTGCCTCAGCAGTACAGTAAAGACATGGCCCAAGAATCATGCCCTCACCCACTGGCCCTGGAAAGGCCCCGGGGTTACAATGTTAGAAGCTATCTCCTGAGTCTAGAAATGTGAATGTCTAAAAAATGTAGATTAGTGTGGCCCCTTTAAAACAAAACCAAGAAGTTATTTGTACCCTCATGGTATTTTTTTTGTTATTCATCATTTAGTGGATAAAGTACACATTGATACTCTTGCTTTCAGTTTACTCAGAAGTTTCTTTGGGAGATTTCCAAATATTTTCACCTGTTTCATTTTATCCTCACATCATTATTTGTTTCCATATTTAGTCAATAATTCTTTATAGAGACTTACTGTGGCATGTTTAGAACTTTGCAAATTGAGTGGGAGCTGTAACCCTTTCGTCTAGATGTGTAAAAGTAAGATTCAAGGACCAGCCTAGACAGCTCAGTGGACTAAAGCACCTGCTTAGGCAGACACAGGGGCCAGGAGTTCGATCCCCAGCCTACCATGCCAGCCCTGCCCCTGGGGCATGCTGAAACAGCAAATGAGACTGGGAGTGGCGGTGTGCCCCTGTAAACCAAGCACTTGGGAGGCCGAAAAACAGGAAGGATCACTATGAGTCCGATTTATGTAATGAAACCCTGTAGACCCTGTACTAAATACATTTTAAAAAAAGCTTCAAGAGAGAAAAATACATCTCTCTCTCTCTCTCTCTCTCTCTCT
>NDGN011508230.1:742-11791 GCA_002564285.1 Tympanoctomys barrerae
AAAGAAAGAAAGAAAGAAAGAAAGAAAGAAAGAAAGAAAGAAAGAAAGAAAGAAAATATATATGATAGGTTTGGTGGTGGTACTGCTGATTTTGGTTGGTTTATTGTGAGGAATAGTTAATACTTAAAATCTTTTTAATTTTCCTTTCTTCTTTTTAATTTTTTTGGCCAATTTTGCATGTTCATATGGGGTAATCAGAACAAGAAATTTGAAGACATTATGTAAGGTAACGAACATTGAATTCGCGTATTTTGTTTAGTGAAATTCTGTATTGTTTTAATTTTTTTTTACTATTTTTATCTTATTTTTAAATATGGGTTAAAAAAGAATTCAAATTGAGATCTAAAGTCCTTTGCCAGAAGGAAAAGCTTGCCAGCATGACAATCGCCGGGTGCAGAAATAGCAAGAGTAAATGAAGAATAGCTTGAAGAAATTTAGTTGTTTAAATCAAGATGCATCAGTAGGCTTTAAGATTTTATTGCTTTTTTTCCACTAAAGAATATTTAAGTGATGAAGTAGAAAGTGGATCTCACCACAGAGTCAGCTATAACTTTATTTATAGATTGAGAGTATAACAGCTCATTACATGACTATCCTGCCAAATGAAATGTGCTAGAACTTTTATTTAATGGAGTTGGCCTGGGACTAGAAATGGAACATACAAAAACATCCATTTCTTCAAAAGTACTGATTACCTATTGTGTATTGATCACTTCTGGCCAGGTAAAGATACAAAGTTTCTACCTCTAAGATATTTTGGTGAATTACATTCAGATTATAGTTGTTGCAGTATGAAATTGGATATCCTAGATCAAAAGAAGAAAAACACAATTGAAATGGAAAATGTGCTAGAGAACCCTCAGATAAGGTGGTATTAGAACATTGTTAGAAAATGAATCTAAGACTAATCATGTGAAAACCAAGTCTCAGAACCTGCCTCAGTCAACTGTCATGTGCCTAGCTGCATGCTGGCTGTGTGTCTTATGTATGTCTTTTCATTCATTCCTCATAAGAATCCTGTGAGGCCCAGAGATATAGTTCAGTGACGCAATGCCTGCCTGCCAAACATGATATCATGAGCTTAGTTCCCGTTAAAGACACACACACACACACACACACACACACACTCACACACAATCCTGTCAAATGGTATTGCTAATCTCACTTTACTGATCTAGAAATTTAGACTCAGAAAACAACAGCACCTTGTTCTTTGTCATAACTGGTAAATCTGGATTAAAATATACCTGACAATAAAATGTGCCATTCTTTATTTTTCATTTTCAATAGAAGGTCTAGCAAAAACAAAGATATGAAAAGTTCAAAGCCTCTCCTAAAAAACCAGGAGTTCACTGGCAAGGTAGAGTGATAAAAAATCAGAGCAATTTATAGCAGGATACAAAAGCTAAGACTAAATGTTAGATGTTTTTGAATGTCAGACCAAAGACCTGAATCGCATGTGATAGATCATGGAGGAAATTAAAAACTCTCTGATTAGAAGACTGGTATGATGAATGCTGCACACACTGGGCTCAGTCTAGCCAAGTCTAGGAGAAAGTAAGAAAGAAGATCTTTCCAACAGTCCAGAAGTGCACCCAGAGTGTGAGAGGCAGAAATGGGAAAAGTATGGATGAGAGATGGGAAAATAAAGAATTTGAAGAGAGGTTTTGAACTTAGGAACATGTTATATTTTAATGTTTGAGGAGACACAGAAGGTCACTTAGCTTAAAAACAAGTAAACAAACAAAACAAAAAGAAGCAAGGAATAAAACAGGAAGAAAAATAATAATATAGGATTTTTCTCTACTCATCTGTACATGTTAGATGTACAGGAGCCCACCTTTGCTGAAGGGGAAATGTCCAGGGCTGTGCAGGCTGGGCTGTGCCACAGGCCTCATTACTGGTCCAGCTGGGGCCTCGCATCTTTAGATGGATGCTGCTTCAATTCGTCCATCATCCCTGTGACAGCCCGGGGATGATCTACTCCTGTGTGCTGGAACCCTGATGATGTGGACGGCAGTAATAACACAGCCGGCAGAGTAGGAAAGACAGGGTGGTTGGGGTTTTTTTGTTTTTTATTTTTTCCTTAAAGGTACACTGGACAGGTGGAAAGGAAGAAAGTGAACTGAGAAATTCAATATTGCCTTTTCAAAGATTCAAAGTGACTGCTGCACTGTAGGCCAGGGTCAGTGTGATAAAACAGATCTAGGAGAAATAGAATGCTCTGGATAATGCTGCACTTCCCTCCGGGCATGACAGATGTAGAAATCAACTTTAAGATTAAAAAATTGAATTGGTAATTTTGGACACACACTGTGATTGAATTATGTGTATCTTGGATGTTAATTAGAGACTCATGCCTGTCAAGCAAACTCTCATGTATGTATGAAGCAAAAACATCATTTAAACATATTGTTGAATAAAAAAAAGATGCTAAATCTGACTAGGCAAAATAGTTGTTCTAAAAATAATCTACATTTCCTTTTTCAAATTTCAGATGGGAGAAAATTTTTAATTCCTGATCATTTTGATTGATGAAATATTAACACAGCATTCAAATTGAATACTAGTCAGAAAAATTGGTAAGGTTATAGATTTCCATTTTTGAATTTGAAACTTAGCAAAAATCACTTCCATATTTTGGAATAAAGGCTGTGCACTTTAATTCAATCTTCTTGGGTATGCCTAAATAGATTCAGTCTCTTTCCTAACTAAACATCTTGGATTTCTTAATTTCCAGATTTACTGCTGTGACTTATAAAGAGTTTCTATTTCCCCCTATACACAAATCGATTCCCCTTGGGTGCTGGTGTCTTAATCATATAATCATTTGGGCTGGAAGGACCTGTGCGGGTACTAATCTATTCTCATGAATCACAGCAGGATTGATTTTATTATTACTAAGTCATTCCCGATCGATGGGTGTGTGGAGTTGGCCTTGAATCTCTCCAGTGGTGGCTATTCCACAGCCTCCCCTGGCAGCTGGTGTTATTTCCAACCATTCATATCATTATAAAGTCAGTCCTTATGTTTAAGCTAAATTTTCCCATCTGGAATTGAAGCCTATTACTTCTTGTTCAGTCCTGATTGACTAATGGGAATTGGTCCCTCTTCCCTTTATAACATCCTTTAATGAATCGGCAGACAGTTACATTTCCCCCCAGCCTCCTTTTCTCCAGATGGAACGTGCCCACTTGCCTGAACCTTTCCACACAGGTCTTATTTTCCAGACCCTTTGTCATTTTTGTGGCTCTCCTCTGAACTCTCTCTGTTTTGTGCCTCTTTTGAAATGTGACGCTACAACCTAGACGCAGCATTTCATTAGAGGCCAAAATCACAAAAGTGAAAGCAGAAACACAACCTTGGTGTTCTAAATGACACCTAACTTGTAGTAATGATGTCACTGACCTTTAGCAGAATGAGCAGCAATGGAGTATGTATCAATATACTCTTACAAGGTCCTACTAATTGTGCAAAGTGGGTGGTGCCAAATGTGTTAATGCTGGTTTGCATGGATCTCTAAAGAGGTCATTGATGGAGAAAATGTTGTCTCACTTCCATGGCATTTTGGAGAGTCTCTGAAGTTGAAGATTTTTTCAGTGTCCAACTATTCTTCTGCCTCCATGCCAACAATAATCAGTACAAAATTAGATGCTTAATAAATTGTAGTTCTTCATTATCATGCACTTTTAGAATATTTATCAAGTTTTTATCAACACAAAGAAACAAATGAAATATATACGAATGGACAAAAATATCAAAATATTCTTAAAACAGAATAGTTTAAGTTGTCCATTCCAGCTTTCCATTTTAAATAACCTTAAGAAAGTCATAATCAATGTTTGATAATTGTTCCAAACATCATTTGATGAAACAACAAAACTCACAGAATTCCAGAATGCTATGTTCGGGCAAGATTTGTAAAAATACAACCTTTACTAAATATGTTTTTGAAAGTTAAATGCAAATAAGTAAACATCAATCACTCAAGGTGAACACAAGTCTGATTTGCTTTTAGGCCAGGGGTATGCCCCAGCAGCATAAGTGCCTGCCTGGCAAGTACAAGGTCCTGAGTTTGATCCCCAGTACCACACACACATGCACCCACACATGCACACACACAAAAATTAGTGATTTGCTTTCAGTAATTAATTTAACAAAAAATGTAGTTGCATAGCTAATGAATGTCAGCAAGTATCTTAATATAGGAAATACAAAAATCAAATATGATGCCTGCCTTACTCTTAAGTGGCTCTGGTGCAAAAGCCTGCTTCTCATTCTCCCCAAGCATTCCATGTTTCATGATTGCATGACCAATATTCAGTTCCCAAGTAAAGATTTTCTCATTGGTATCTAAAGAGGGTGGGTTGAAAAAGGCAGTAGGACTTTGAAAGCTGCACACAATTGTGTGTCACCATGATGACGAAGAGCCTAACTCCGTTTTGGTGCAATTGTTTGGCCTTGCTGAAGATTTAGCATTGCTTGTAGAATCACATAATTTAACTTCTCAACACTCTCAGAATTATGTTCTGTACTGTATGTTCTGTAGTTAAACCCTCCATTAGAAAGCACTATTCTTTTATATGAGTATGGGCTATAAGAAGAAAAACCTATCCTATAAAATTTAATGAGTGTGTACAAAGGCCAGAGATTTTGCCAAAATATAGTCATGATCTGGTATTTAGTACAGCAACCACAATTCTGCATGTCAAAACATTTTCTAGGCAATGATAATATTCCTGTTGCTTATGCCACATTTAAAGTGTTGGGATTCTAGAGGGAGTTGCTTGGAGATTGACTCAGATGGATTGGAGTCCAGCAGTGATGTACTAACACTGAGAAAGTGTAGCTGGGGCAACACAAAGACTCCATAGCCTCACAGGACCTGTACAAATGTGGTTACATGTCACTTTCTCTTCTTTACAGCTTCTCCTGTATACAGCTTCAAAAATGCATAAGTAAAGAGCATAAATTAATTTTTCTTCCTTTACTATAAAAGATCAGAATAACTCAATATCCTTTCCTTAGCCAATCACAATAAGCCCAACATGTTAAAGCCTATTTGATTTAGGGATTTGCTTTATAACAACATTAGGGTCATTTTTATATTGGCCATTAGGGTATAGTTACTCAATGTTATTAATATAAATGTTTTAATTTTTAAAGGAGTCATAATTTTTACCTTCTAATTGCCACTTCTAATTTCACTACTTTTGCCCATATGAAAATTATTTCATGTTTTTTTGCCATCTCTAATTTTGGATGATGTCTGAAGATGAAAAATAAAGCAATCAGTCGATCTGATCAGTTCAATTACGTAAAAAAAAGATCAACATATTGTGTTAATTGGCTCAAACTCAAAGGCATTTGTCTCAATCTAAAAGGTGACTTAGTTCAATTCTTGTACTCAGTAGAGCCAAACACAACAGTATGCTATTCTCTGGAATGAGACATTCATGGCAAGATTTTTTTTTAAGTAGGCTCTTCTATGACTTTATTGTATCTATTACAATGGAATATCCACATGGAAATAAGTTTAACACAGAAACCAGCTTTGGATTTTGGTGGATTTTGGATGCAAAATCAAAATTCTGTGGATTTTGGATACAAATGTGAAACACTAAATGACAAAATTTCTAGAAAAATACATCATCTTTATGTTCTTGATATTTAGAAAAATTCTTTAAATAGACATAAACACTAATCTTGAAGGAAATGAATAACAAATTTGTGTTAAGAATTTTATTAGGGGGCCAGGGAGATGGCTCAGTAGAACAAGCACTTGCATGGCAAGATTAAGTAAAGGTCTCTTACCATGATGCCCCTAAATCTATGATTTCTTCATATCATTCACCTATTAATATATAATGGTAGAATAACTGTAAAGTCAGAAACTTGTTTTAATTTTTTTGATTTCAATTGCTATTTAAAAATTACTCAGTGGACACTTAGTAGACACTTTGGAGAGTGTCTTTTATATCAGGCCAGGAATGTTGGAAATGTTAATGGGACAGTTTTCACTTAACACAATCTAAGAGCTCATGTCTTGAAGCTGGGTAGGGTCCTGGCACTTTTTCTCACACAGCCAGCCATTAGAAACATGTACAGAATAGAAACATGTACAGAATAGGTGAGGAATTAAACTAAGACAGAAATTTTAATGCCTATGCCATTTTCAGGGGTTCTGTTCAACAAAATATTTTAAACTACTAATTAAAAGAGACAGTTTTCAAAGCATACTCCAATTACATGAAGTAAGCATATACTTTAGTAATCTTACATCACCTCAGCATTGTTCTATTTCTATATCTGAATTGAATTCCATGTTTGAGATATGTCTCCAATAGGCCTCACATTCCTATGAGGCAGAAGACACTTGTCTTTCTCTGATGCAGTGCCCAAATGCTCGTGCGTACTCACATAGCATGTAAAGAGATTTTGAATGGGTTACTAATCACCCCACAATATCTAGGTCAATTTTATTGCTGAGAGTTTCAGGATTTCCATAGAAAGGATTTAGTGTTGTGATTTTATATGGTAAGTTCAAAATATTTAGGAGTAAAGGTTAATGTAGAACTACAACATCTAAAACAATATACATTAAATGGACTTTTTAGGCTGGGGAAATAGACAAATATCCTTTTTTAGGGGGAAGGGTCTATAGGGTGTTCAGGGTCTTACTACTAGATTGGACTCATAGTGATCCGCCTGTTTGCAGCCTCCTAAGAGCTGATATCACAGGCGTATGCCACCACGTCATCTCAATTGCCATTTCAGTGTGCTCCAGGGGCAGGCTCAGGGATTGAACCCTCGGCCCCTGTGCCTGCTTGCAGGCATTTTAATCCACTGAGCTATTTGGCCAGCCCTGTGATAAATATCATTTTTGTTTGCTTCTCTTTAGTACTAAGTACCATAAGGAAACTTGATCCATATTCTTAGACTCATCATGGATAAGAAGTTATCTTGCCAAATATTTCTTTTATTTCTTACTATCCACAAAAAATTGCTCCTGGGGTAGACATCGTTTTCTTTATGATATATTGCTTCTTACATATCATTTTGCACAATACAGATTAGGACACCTTTAAATAAGCAAAGACAAATGAACCCTAATTCCAGGAGAAAGAAAATTTAATAGAAGAGACATGCAGATATCCTGATACTAAAAAAATAAAATAAAATAAAAAGACAAGAACTTTAATATAGCTAAAGCATGCAATAGAAATTGGACAATTTGTTGGCATAATGAGAAATTCTAGCAGATAAATACAAGCCATTAGAGGGAGAAGTTCTGAATTTATTTTAGGGTAATGTTTTCTTGAAAAACTGACCCATTTCCTAGGTAATAACTGCAAACTGAAGCAAAGTACAAATTAATTATCAATTGACTGTGATAAGCTAAAGCATTTAAATTTAAGAAAAATGTTTGAAAATAAAATAAGTAAAAAACATGTATTGGCTTATGTTTTTCTGGTCCTTCCTTGACAAAGTTGTAATTGTGGTTGCAGAGGAATGCTAAAACTCCAACAAAAATTTAATGTATTTGTGGACAGGCAATCTCAGGGAACATTTCCATGCAGCTATAGGAATACTAGGAAAGAGAAAAGTAAAACCAAGATGCTCACGTTCTATAAAAGTGATGCTTGTGCCTTTCTTTGACTTCTGGATCACACATATTTGGAACACACTAAAAATATTTAAACTGAGATGTGAAACTCATTCACAACATGCATGAGAAAATTTGGAGTTTGTGCCTAGAAAATTAAGTTTCTGCTAAAATGAAAGTATCAACACACATTTCAAAAACAGTACAAAATCTTGTTGCGTACAACATAATGTTGAGTATGTCAATTTAAAATTAACATGCAGAAAGACAAGAAAATGTAATTTATCCTCCAAAGAAAATATAATTGACAGATGCCAAAACCAAGATACTCTTATTTTGGCAACATCACTAAATAAGTTGAAAGCAAATGACACAATAGTATTCAATGGAGTAAAAAGAAAATGTGTAAATAATGGGGGAAAAGTCATGTTAGTAAAGATATAGAATTTAAATTAAAAATTGCAAAGGTTAAACCAGAAAATACAATTTTTGAATAAAAATTTTTTTGGATAAAGTAGAATGATTACAAGGAAAGTGAAACTGATGATAGAACTAAATACTTTATCCAGTATGAAGAAGGCATTTTTAAATCCATTTTTTAAAAACTGACAGGGCCAAAGATGCAGCTCTATAAAATAGCCTGCATGGCAAGGACAAGCTAATGAGTTCAATTCCTGGTAAAAATAAAATAAAATAAAATAAAAACAAACCAACCAACCAAACAAAAATCTAATAGAACCCCAGGTTTTGAGGCAAAAATGTTTAAGTTACATATAAACTAGTGGAGCCACAAAGGGGAGAGAAGAGAATAAGGCAGAATTGATACCTGAAGAACTAATGGAGAAAATTTTAAAATTCTCCAAATTGGGTTACAGATTGAAATCTACAAATTCAAGAAACTCCCAAAATTCAAGTGACTCCCAAACCATAGAAACTCAAATTACAACGACTGGCCAAATAGCTCAGTGGAGTAGACAGGCTGAGGGACAGGGGTTCGATTCCTGCAATGCCATGCCAGCCCCGCCCCCAGAGCATGCTGAGGGACTGAGACTAGGTGTGGTGGTGCATGCCTGTAATCCTGGAGCTTGGAAGCCTAAAAACAGGAAGATTGCTATGAGTCTGAGCTGCATAGTAGATCTTGTAGTCCCTGTAAAATACATAAAAAAAGAAACTCAAATTACATGCTATTTACTAATATCACATAAAACTTTGACAATCCGAAAAGTAAAACTATACTTGGAAATAGAAAAAAACATGACATGTTGCATTTAACAACTGAAATGACTGACAACTTTCCATTAGATGTCAAAGTGGAATAGCATAAAGTACTAAAAAATTATAACACTTCAGTTTTCCCTTGTACAAGAAGTCATCTAAGATGATTCTGAGAGAAGTTGAAATTAGCATCTTTCTACCTTGCATGATAAGCTTGGACATAAAGTTTGTATATCTATGCCTGGATTAATTTCCTGCCATAGTTTGGTCTGAAGTACCCTCTCCTCCCGAACTTTGAATGTATAAGACATGGTCCTCGGCATGGCACGCTTGAGCAGTGGTGGAAATCTGGGAGGTGAGGCTTGGGGGCAGTCTTTGTCACTGGGAACATGCCCTTGGGGCTGAAGAACTGAGGACAGAACTTTATAGTTTTGTGGTCTCTTTTCACTCATCAGCCCTGAAGGGAGTGGCTTTGCTTCTCCACCTGCTGGTGCTGCTTCACCACCCTCTAAGGCCAAGATGGAGCAGAACATGCACTGAAAGCTTCTAAAGAGCAAGCTGAAATAAATGGTCCTCAAAGTGACTATTTTGTTACAGTGACTGTAGCTGACCCATACACTATGTACCTCCTGAACTCTAATGTTTGTGTTTATTTCCTATGGTTCCAGGAGACTATTTCTTTATCTTCTTCTATCAACTGTCAACCCAAATGTCTCAAGAAATGCTATTTTCCCCATAGTTCTTCAGACTCTATCCTCTTTAATTCTTAGTATCCTTTGATGTTCTTCACTGTTTTGAATTTATTAAAAAATTTGCTTCAATAACTTTTCTTATTATCACAAGGAGCATTAGATTGTTCAGACTACTTCAATATTCTTTAAACTGTTGTTATAAAATTATGAGATTTTATTTAATACGCTTAGTGTCATTCTCGCCACTTTCTAAGGAAGTTCCAAAAGTCCTCTTTCATGAGTATCTTTAGTTACATGATCCTGGCTGCCTTAATATCCTGACTCAATAAAATATATTTACCTTTCGTGGTCATTTTCACCTTGAGTAAGAGCCTGACGTCACATAGTGGCAGATCCAGAGAATAAGGTAGACAAGAACAGCTTTGTGTTTTTATGAGCTGTCTCTTCCTTTGGATGGCACTTGGCAGCAGCGTTTACTACACTTTATAAAGACACTCAGGAAAGAGGACTTTCCAGAACTGCTTCAGAAGGTGATAAGAATGATGGGATAAGTGTGTCCAAAGTGAGGGGGAGTATTTTGAAGAACATTATTGCGTTACTGTAAGAAACTTGATAAAATGCAGACATTCATTCCATTCTCCCCAGTCTTCTATCATACCTTGGGTAACTGACACAGAATCAGTACATCAAAGTTTGTGAAGAAAGTCAGTTCAATGAGAAATTGGGGTAAATATTTTGTCACTTACAGAAAGGTTGAAAGGCTTAGTGAATATAAGAAAAGCTGAACATAGAACATCATTAAACATTCTAGAAGTACTAAATAAAACCACAAATTGAATTCATTCTGCCTGTATATGAAAAGGATATATAAACAGCATCTGGCATTATCAAATATCTGTGAAGACAAAGAAATAGGAGGACTTCAAAGTAGTGTCAGGACCTATATAATGTTTGAAAAATATTTCATCCTTATATAGTAAAGTTGAAAATCTGCATGCTCTATGGTTTGTTTTCTCATAGAATGACTCAGAACAATATTTTCCTTTTTGCTCCTGTACACATATAGAAGATTGTTGATGTTCAAGTGTTTTATATAAGGTAACTGCGAAGCCCACAGTCGCAGCCACAGTAGGATGGCTAAGCTAGCTGTGGTGCCGAGAATACTGCAGGACAGTATTGAGTCATGACTAAACGCCACAACATGAAGATCTCACCAGCAAATCTGAAGGAAAACAGATGGCTGTAGAGGAAAACAGATGTAGAATTACATTTATATTGAAGTAAAATATATAAATATGAGAGTGAGAAGTTGTTAAGAAACACTATAAAACCCTAGATAACATTCATGTTTAGGGAGATGGAAGGAGAATGAAAGTAGTTCTTGATTCCACTAATGTTCTTTTCCATTTTGCCACAGGTATTAGGTGGATATTAGATCAAAAGGATAACTTATTTTGTTTATGAGGCACAGATGACCAACATCTTTCAATCTATTGTGTTTCTTTTTTAGCTTTCTGACAGCGTAAAATAAAAATG
>NDGN011508232.1:1912-33457 GCA_002564285.1 Tympanoctomys barrerae
AAAAAAAAAAAAAAAAAAAAAAGATTATTACAGAAACATCCTTGATGAGATGACACTTGCTTCTAATGCTGGAAGATGAGAGGTGAAAGGATATGGAAAAGACCAGGCAACATGAGAGAGTATGGGACTGATGCTAGGGTTTTGCAGTATTCAGATTTTTTTCTCAGTGAAATAGTAAAGAAGATGAACAGCTTATATAAGTACATTTCTTGTACACTACACAGTGGCATCTCTGTTGAGACAAATTATTGGAAGTTAGAATCCACTTACCTCTTAATTTCTTGAATTCTTAGTTGCTATCGATTCTGTGCCCAGATCTGTTCTTGAAACTAATGTAGGGAGAGATAGATGGTAATTGTACACAATACACTATGACATGTACTGGGGAATTTACATAGACAAAAGAGAAATAACTAACTTGGTTTGACAAGGTCCAAGAAAGCTTCAGAGAAAAGAATGAAAAGATAATATAGTAAATGACAATAATAGATATTTTTAAGGTAGGAAATAAAAGGAAAATTATTCCAGACACAGAAAAGGCTGAACAAAGGATCAAAAGAATGAAAAAAAAATCCTTAGTATGTTGGGAGCATAAGAACTTCTCTCCAAAGATGGATCTCAGTACTGCAGGGAATCTACACCATTTTGGGAAGGACCTTGGATTGTAGGCTCAGAAACCTGGACAGTGAAGTTGTTAAAGATCTTACACAGGTTGTCTCTAATAGAAAAGAGTGTGAGTGTGGGGGTGGGGGTAGGTGGAGCAGGCCCTGGTGTGAGGAAAGTGGCAGAGTTCATGTAGTGGGCAGCAGAACAGTGAGTTTATAGTCAAAAGTACACACAGCTCAGGCTGTGAAGGAGCCTGACGAGGAGGCCATTTGAAGAGAGATTTTTCTCCTTGGGTTGTGATGCAGCTCCCCATTGACATGCAGAAAGCACTGCCCGCTTTAGTGCTTTTAATAAAAATGGAAAATATGGGCTTCTGTGATGCTTTTAATCATTTTGGAATTGTAAAGAGCTCTGGGCTTTGGGGGCCAGGATGGCCCTGGTGTGAACATAAATTAGCCTAACTGAGTAGCTTGTGCTGTTTATGAGCACCATTTGCTGTAAATTTGGTTTTGATGCTAGAACTGTGTGTCATCTGCACAGCTCTCACCCTCAGCATGCCTTCTCCTTAAAACTGCAAGGCTTGTTTTTTGGCTATGGCTTCTAGTTAGAAGGGTCACAGACTCTAAGAGGAGCGAGGGAAGTTCTAGGCTGGCAATTAATTTGCTCAGTCAGCCTGCGAACACAGACTTAGCACCTCACCTTGTGTAAGGCCCTACGCTGGGCCCTTGAAAACTCAGAGAGAAGACCTCAAGGGATCCACAGCTATGGTACTGATAATTTCAACAACAGTAGTTAGGGCCAGTTGGAACAAAATGAAAGTAGTGGTCATTTCTCCCTGGAGCCTTTCATCAAGGTCTATGGCTTGTCCTCTGTCAGCTCTGACCTACTTGCTTGAAAATCTTGAAAGCTAGAATGAGACACTGATAAGGACTTTACCAGGGAATTAGGCAGACGCTGGGTAAGATAAAGACTATTACCTACTTGTTAGTGGATGATCTTTAGAGACCCTCCTACTTCTACTTCACTGTGCCTCCGTTCTTACCTATGAAAGGAAACTTACATCGCCACCCACATGTGGTTGTTGTAATAGGGTATGGAGCTCCTAACATAGGACAGAGCCATGGTAACCTCTTTACAAGCATTAGTTCCCTCTCTTTTTTCCTTGGTTTGCCTCTTCAGTAGGGATAGGCTGCACTGTAGCATTCCTGTTTGATAAACAGGTTTTATTATGCTCAAGAGCATGAATTAACAGAATCTCTGCCTTTCATCAAACTCTTCAAGGACTTCCAGTTGTTCCAAAACTGAAAAGCAGAGTCCTGTTCCACACATCATGTTTTCCTGAATGCCCATTTTTAAAAATAGAATATTCATCTCTTCTCCAGGTACATACCTGCTGCCCCATCCCTGAGCCTTTACTCATGCAGAAGCCTGTGCTGGGCCTCCTAAGACAACCCTCCTTCAGCTTACAGAAATGTCATTTACTCTACAAGAAACAGTACTAGTTCCTTCTCAGAAGACCATCAATGATAGCCCTGCCCCATAACTACTTTCATCTCTGGGATCTGACAGCATCCTATTTTGGTATCTCTACTTACCTACTGACCATCCTAAAACCTCTTCAAATATCCTAAAACTAGGATATGAAACGAAGTGAATAAGGTTGTTATCAGTAACAATCCATGCTGATGAACAGTCTGCACATGTTTCCAAGAATGGTAAATCCCTCAGTATTATACTTGAACTCTTAAACACATACACATCATACAGTGAGGAAAATGGATCTGAGTCAGAAAGTGGTAGATCTGGGCTTCCAGGTACTTTCCCATCATAGCACATTGTTTCACACAACAACATCACTTATGCAACAGTCCCTCACCCCCTAGCGTGACCTACTACATAGGGCCAGCTTCCTATGTGAGCCTCAGTACAGTAGTAGAAGGCCCCACACTCAGAAAGACCATGCATTTGAGCCTTAATGTTGCTATCTCAACCTTTTAGTAATTATCTCTGCATTTGTATTTTGGGTCAAAGCCTGATGGGACAATAAACCGAACATCAGGAGCCCAGAGCTCATGCACAGTCCCATCTGCCACCACTTCTCTACCTCTTGAGATAATGCTCTTGGCCACTTGCCATCTCAAACTTGTGATGTCCCAGTCCCCTCCCAGCTTTCTTTCCAGGGATGGCAACACCAAGGCATGCTCCACAGATGGCTCTGCAGGAGCAAGCTTTTTGCCCAGCCTCATCAGATATCTCACTTACCCCATTGTAAGATTTGTGATTACCTTTGAGGTGGCCATCTGTGATAGGTTAGAGCAGGTAGCTCGTGGTATTGGAGACATCTGGCTCAGCTTCCCTACCCCTGGAATTGATAGCTGATAAGGAATGGAAGGATACTCAATAACCAGTGGACCATGTGGACCTTTTACACCAGGTCTCAGAGGGGGCTCTTGGGCACTAGATGGTTAGCAATTCTAGCTCCTCACACCCAAGGGAGCACAATTTAAATATGAAATTATAATATCCTAGAATATGTAGGCAAAAACACCAGAAAGAGAAGACTTTGTATTTTGGTGCCTTTAGCAAGAATTGTCTTGCTGTTGAATGAGGGGCTCTGCATTTTCACTTTGCACAGGGCCTCACAAATGACATAGGCAATGTTGGCATTTTGGCATTGCAGCCTCTGCTGAGCACCAGATTCAAAGAGCATGCATCTACGCTCCATCTTCAGTATAACTGCTGGGTTTAGTTTAGACTAGATCGGGAGATTAGCAATTTTTTTCAGTAAAGGACAATAGAACAATTATTTTAAACTTTGCATACCAAGGTTATTAAATTCTGACTTTGTAGCTGAAGATATATAAACAAATGAATGTCTCTGTGTTCTACCAAAACTTTGTTTATGAACCCTGAACTTTAAATTTTATATGATTCGCATATGCCACAAAATGTTACTCTTCTATTTATTTTTAGTCTTTTAAAATATATAAACTATATTTAATTGTGGGCTATACAGATATAGACCTCATGCCAGATTTGGCTAGCAGGCTGAAGTTTATGGAGCATAGGCTTGGTGATCTCTAAAGGCCTTTTAGCATTTATTTTCTCTCTCCATCTCACTTTTCCTCTCCCCTCCTCCTCTCCCCTCCCTGCTTCCCTCTCTTCCTCTCTCCCTTTGTCACTGTCTCTCTGTCTCTCTCTTTCTCTCTCCCCTTCTCATCCTCTTTTGTTCTCTTCCTGTCTCCCTTTCTCTCTTCCTCTTTGTTCCTTTTCCCTGTCTTCCTCCCTCTAGCTATACCAAACACACACGCACACACATACAACCATACATACACACATATATACACAACCCCCCCACACACACACACACCTGGTTATAAAAGTCATTGATACATTATCTCAGCTCCAGGAACTCTTTCTTCTTTCAACTGTGTAAGTACCAGAGCCAGTGTTCTCTCTCTAAAAGGGCCCAGCTGCGGAACTCTTGTTTGCCTAGTGATTACAGAGCCTTTGAAGTAGAGACAAGGGGGAGTCCAGTGTAGTGCTCTACTTGCAAAGGAAAAAAATATTGACACATTTAGGAACATAATAGCAAGATAAAGAAAAGCATGTCCTCTAATCTCTGTTCCATCTATATCCATAGATATGCCTTTGTAATTGTGTTTTTGAATAGGATACAAATGTGATATTCAGGGAAGTAATGGACAGTTGTCACCATCTGCCATCTGCCCACACACAGGAGCTGGATAAGAAAGAAAGATTTGATTCACAGAAATTGTCATATGTCATAAGAACAATACAAATAATTAATTATATCTTGCTTGGTCAACTACTGTGTGCTTATAGTTAGAAGGCTAGGAGAAGTAGCTAAGTATGATTAATAAAAATAATATAGGTTCTATAATCAGTCAGGTTTTGGTTTAAATCCTTGAACTTTTCAGTTTACTCTTCTTAGAAAAAAAACTAAAACTCTTAGAGCTTCTCTTTCCTATATATATGAAGAGCAATGTCTATAATTCAGATTTTTAAATCATATTTAAAGATTTGAGGGGCCAGAGAGAGGGCTCAGTAGAATAAGCACTTGCCTGGCAAGCACAAGAGCCTGAGTTCAGTTCCCGGTTCTTCAACAAAAAATCATATTTAAAGATTTGAATGAAGAAATACACAGTAAAAAGTCCAGTGCCTGGCCAAAAATAGGCATTCATTCAGTGGCATCTGCTCAAGAACCTCAGCTAGAGAAAGGGATGGCCAAGAATCAAGTCAGGGTGTGAGTGCCACGTCTATAGTTTGTTTTCTGCCCAATGCACATAAAATCAGCAAACTGAATCAGGAGGGTCCTAAAATTGGAAGTTGCTGGAAAATAAAAGCTTCATCAAGTACAAATCATGCTTTCTACTTCATTTTGTTTTTTGGTTCTCAGACTCCCTTTTTGTTGTTTATTCCACTTGCCTTCTGCCAAGTGCTGTAAATCTAGAAATATGTAGCAACTCTAGGTAGCTCAATAGACAACATCTTAAAACCTCTTCTTATTCTGCTCAGGAGTAGTTACTGGGCATCTGCTGTGTGCCATGCTGTATGGTTAGATAGCTATAGCTACTAGGATGCAGGTATCACCTTGAGGAGGATCAATGTTGAAAGAGAAAATAAACAATTGTAGGATGATAGCAAGAAGTGCTATGATAATGGAAATACAAGCACAGAAAAATCACATCTGAATCAACTGTATGTAACCTTGTATCATACACTGCTGAAATCTGAAAAAGGAGTGCAAGTAGAAGATGGCTAAACAAGGGAGGATGGGGCAGACAAAGAGAAAAGTATATAAACACAGAGGACCAGAAGATACTCACTTTTGTTAAAATGGCTTCTAGCAAGAGGAAAAGGATACAAAACAGAACAACAGTGATGGCAAATGACAGAGAAAATGAAAATTTTACACACTGGTTGTGGGAATGTAATTGCAACAGTCAATATAAAAACTTGTATGGAGATTCCACAAAAAATAAGTGAAGAATAGAACAACCAGAGAGAAAGGTGCAGCAGGATGGCAGCAATCTTTAATTCACAAAACTATCAATTTGAACAATTATTCAAGTATCAACCTGCTTTTACAAGGCCAAGAAAACCACCTGAGATCAAAACACAATGAAAAGAGCAAGAAAGGAAGAATAGTCTGGATCACCCCTCTCTCAGCTCTAAAATCTTCAATGTAAAGAGAGCTCCTTCCACTTGAGAGAGACAGGGGGGAAATTACATCTAGGCTTTGATTTGGAAACCAGCAATATGTAGACCCCAGGCCCCTGCCCCAGAACAATGCCTGCAGATGGAACCTGTGGGGCCACATTACCCTGGCCACCAAGGGACTGCTGCTGTAAGCCTTTTCTCAATTTTAGGCAGCACACATTGGATAAACACTACATATTCTGGGAAATAAATATGGAAGGAGTTTCCTTAGGATCCAGAACTAGAGGGTTGAAACTTAACAGTGAGAGGTTACTATTACCTCCCTGTTCCCAAACCAGTGTCAAAGGTTGAAGTCTGGGTACACATAAGTAGCAGGCAGAGATCTATAGCCCCATGAGATACACTTTTATTCTGGCCAGAATTTTCTGAACCTGTAGTGATGCTGTGCTGTAAATACCATGAGAGCAGGAATCTAGGTCCTCTCATGGTGAGATTCAGCGTCAGACAAAATCACAGTGCTTGGTCACAGCTGGTTACTAAGGATGAGGTATCCAGGCGCACTCCAACCCAAAGAGAGCTTTGTAAGAATCAACTCCCTTTTTTAGAAGTCCCCCAGGCTATGCCGAACAATTTTCCAGCTGTGGACTGGGAGAGACTTGATCCTAGGCTCTCTTTACTACAGAAAGAGTAGCAAAATACCAGCCATGTAATCCATGAAAACCTGAATGTAAGGCACCATCTAGAACTGAAATAGTAGCAGTGACTATAGCTGGGAGAATACAAGAAGCGTGTTTAGAATTTCTGGAGGACAGCAAAACAAAGCCAGACTGGGCAGACAGGTACAAATACCCTTCACACCCAGTGCACAGATGTTGTCTTGTGCCAACAAGCCTCAAGAACTTGCAGAAACCTTTACTTCACTTAGTGAATAATAATAGGCAATAAATGGAATTTATCATGATTGTATTAAAATAGACACAATGTCGTATTTATAAAACAGACATCATACATGATGGTAATTGCCTCCTTGGGTACTTCAGCCCAGTACTACCAATACCACTGGAGTTTTGGGAGATTCTGACATAGGGAAGTAAAGTGAAAATACTCAGAAATACATATTTTAAATAGCACAAATGTAAAACGGTGTTTCACAGTCTGTTTTTCATGAAATCACCTAAGGAGAATATTAAATACAATTTTAATTATCCCTAGTAAGAGAAATTAAATACAAAGTAGTAAAATTAGGGGTTAGGGATGTTACTTATAAACCTCATGGTAACCACAAAACGAAAACATATAATCAGACACACCAACAATAGTGAAAGCAAGAAATAAAACCATGCTACTAGGAAAATGTACCATAAGAGAGGGAGGAAAAAAAAAGTATAAACAGACTATAAGTGGGGCTGGAGAGACAGCGCAACAGACTAAGCACCTGCTTATGCAAGCAGAAAGACAGTGGTTCAATCTCTGGCACCACATGTCATGCTGGCCCCACTCCCAGGGCACACTGAGCCGGCCGCTAAGTCAGGGTGTGGTGGCACACACCTGGAATCCCAGCACTGAGGAGGTTGAAAACACTATGACTCTGAGCTGTATTGTGAGAACCTGTACAAAAAAAAAAAAGGACTATAACAGCTTAGAAAGAAATGGACCGTGGTTCACCCCAGTGTGCTGTGCCAGCCCCACCCCTGGAGCATGCTGAAATGGAGATTAAGACTGGTCATGGTGGCACTCACCTATAATCTCAGTGCGTGGGAGGCTGAAAACAGGAATATCACTATGAGTCTGATTTGTGTAGTGAGACCCTGTAGATCCTGTACTAAATACATAAAAAAGAGTGTAAGAGGAGGAAATAGGTAACTATAAAAAATTAGAAAACAAGCAACAAAATGACAACATTAAACTACCTATTAAGGCACCAGGGGTGTATGTGGCACAGTGCCTGCCCAAGGTCCTGGTTCTAATTCCTGGAACTAAACTAAAAATTTTCTTGAGACAAATAAAAATGGAAATACAGTATAATAAAAGCAGTAATGTGAGGGGGGTTATATCAATCAATACACCAAAAAATAAAACAGAACTAAAATAACCTATCACAGTACATCAAAGAACTATAAAAACAAGAACAAATCCGAAATTAGTAAAGAGAGACTAAGAGACTAAGATAGAAAACAATGAAATAAATAAATAGATAAAGAAACACAAAATATCGATGAAACAAAGAAGTGGTTTCTCAAAGATACACACAATTGACAGATAAAAGAGAAAACTCTGAATTATGGTAATACCCAGCAATGCTATTTCTGAGGTTGTGTCCAAAGGATATTAAATCAGTGTGTCAAAGAGTATCTGTTTGCATATGTTAATTGCAGCATTATTCATGATAGCCAAGTCATGGAAGTTGAAGCCTGGTCAGAGGAGGTGGAACACTCATCCCTCTCCCTGGTCCCTTGATCATCTTTGCTTCATGCAACCATACCATTAGCTGTTTCTCCCCTGCTCTGCCCCACTTCCCACACCACCCAAACATAGTTTAACTATATTCTTTTGCTTAGTGGACAGTGGTATCACCAACCTCCAGAGGGGTATTAAGAGGAGGGAAGATCAGAGCATCCTTCAGCCCCTATGGATTATATTTGATGTGTATTTCCATATTTCATTGAGATCTATCTTTGCAATCTTATGAAAGGGCCTTGTTATTTAGAAGAAGTATTTCACTTGATATCCAATCAGGTCCAACTGGGTATTCAAGTGCCACCAATGACAATAAACAGAATGGCACAGGTAATTATTTTGTGAATTTAAAATGCAAACAGAGATAAAACCTTAATGTCCAACATATGGATGTGAAAAGTCAGCTCCCAGTGTAGGAAATGTAATGAATTAGTAATATGACAGTTAAAACCCACTAGATAAGATTTTAAAAAGATGATTAAAGTAAGTTATATACTATATATGTATTATATTTTAAAATATTTTAAAGCTATACTTACCCATATGGCAAGGCTTTGTCTTTATCTCATATTATTCATAGAAATATAAAATGGACTGATCATACTGGAGAGCAATTAGATGCTGTGCATCAAGAATAACAGAAAGGTGTATGCATTCTGACCCAATAAATCTTCTCTTGAATATTCATCTCAAAGTGATAAGCTAATGTATATGAAGGAAGAAATTGCATCCAAGAAAATGTTTATTATAATATTATTTATAATACCAACAATAATAGCCTAAATGTCTTCTATTTAAGTAAACTATGTACTTTCACTAAATGGAACATTAGGAAGTCATTAAAATAATGAGTACAAAGGCTATATAATAGTTTTGGAGAACATTTCATGATATAATGCAACTTAAAATTAACACAATACACAAAGTAAACATATCATATTTATACCATGATTGCATCTTTTTAAAAAGAATATAACTATTAAGCATGTATTATAAGCAGATATTACACAAAGACTAGAAAACACCATGAAAAAATAAAAGGAGCTGTTTAGATATTGAGATACATGTATTTTTCTTTTATTTTGATATCATCAATATTATTTAATAATATTTATACAAACGAAAGAGTACATTAATGGGCACAGCCTGCATAGTCAGAGCCTCAGTTTAAATCTTAATACTATCACTTATGGGTTGTATCATTTAGACAATTTACATAGCCTTCCTGAGCTTTGGTCTCTTCATTTCTAAAATGGGTTTAAATATCTGCATTCTTGGGGGCCAGGGAGATGCCTCAGTGGAATAAGCGCTTCCCTGGCAAGCACAAGGGAGTGAGTTCAATTCCCAGTTCTGCCAAAAATAAAAAATGATTACTGTATTAAATGTCTACATTCTAAGGATGTAATGAAGATAAAATGTATAGCCATAAATTAAAATATATATTTCATAGTAAGTGTCCCAAAGAAAGGTTTTTACTTCTCAATAACTTTCTATAAGAGATTTTTTCATTTTATAATGATAGATTATAGATAAATGGATAGATAGATAGATTGATAAATACAGAAAAATACATAGATATTATTAAAGAAGTTAAAAACATTTTACGAAAATTAAATGAGACCAAAAAATAAAGGTAGCTCAAGAAATGTTAATTTACCACACTTTCCCAGTTTCTATAAAAAGTATAATAGTACTTAAGAATATTAAGTATTGTTGAGAAAGCAGATTGTTGTTAAATAGCAACAAATTAAAAAGAGAGACAGGTATCTCTTAACATACACACGTGCACACAGGCATGAATGCACACGTGTACAAACACACATACACACACATATGTGCACACACATGCACATCTCAAATCACACTTCAAGATATAGCCCTGGAATTCCAAGAAAATAACATTTTGCTCTTTTTGTGTGGTGAACACATTTGCTTTCCCCAAGTAACAAAAGGTATCATTTTGCTTTTAATTATGGGTTGTTATTATGCATTGCTTTTATTTGGCAAAGATGTTTGTTTCAGTAAAATTAATTTAGACAGTTCCATTTTTCAAGCAACAATACCTTCTGTCCCAGGCTTACAAAGAACAATTAGATCTGGATTCTTTCCCCCACAATCAAGCTGGCAATTTCTTGTGGAAACGTGGAAAGTCATGGTCAATCAGTATGGAACGGAGCTTCCATGAGAACCAGACAAATGCAGAAAATAGACCTTTACGGCCTGGAACTTTTACTTTCTGGAGTGCATAAACCTCTGACATTGCACAGAGGCCTTACTCTGGCTAGGCAGGAGCACAGATTAAAGTTACTTCACTTACAGTGCCAGAGATTTATTCTGAATGTCATAATATTTTTCAGAGAGATTCTACAGTTTCATGCAAGTCAGCAAACATGACTAAAGGCCTCCTGTGTGCTTTTAGTACAAGGGTAGGAACCAGAGTTACTGATTCAAATCCCTCAGTGTTCTCGCCTCAATCAGATGAGTTGCCCGGATGATGGTGACATATGTCTGTATACCTGTGGCCAAGGGTGGTGCAAGGTGCTGAGTGGGTGTTGAGGACAGTCTTTGTCCACCAAGTGTGTGCCCAGAGCAGAGGAGGTTGTTGGGGTCATACCGCACAAAAGATATAATACAGGGGAAGAAAGCTTTCTAAGAAAGGGATTTTGGAATTCAAAATAGCAATCATAGAAGGTTATGTACAGTTTTCCTGGAGTTATGATTCAGGTGCTAGACTAACTTCTTCACTAGAGGAAGGGTTGTTAAGTTCTTTTCAGAGTATTTCAGTGACTTGCTCACAGTTACTGAGCCAGTATGTGATAGCCAACCTCAGAGAAGGTCGATTACTGGCCTCTACAGCAAGTGACAAAACAGTAAGCAGGGCTACAACACATAGATGTTTCTACTCCTTCCTTACAACAGTCCTTACCACAGTATTGTGTGGAGTTGTTGTGAACTTCTTTGTACACTTCCTGAATCTGAAGAATGGGAACAAAAAAAGACTTTGTTAGCTCTGTATGTCAGTCGGATAAGATCTTTTTTAGGAGTCAGAGCCTCTGAACTCTTCCACCTAAGTAATAGTCCTGGTAGTCTCAAAGAGTCTAAAGATCTTTTCAATCTTACCCTTTTCTCTCAAAGCACAAGTTCTGTATTCTGCCATACACCATGAGGAGTGAAGTAGTTTGTCCAGGGGTTGTGAGCTGGGATTTGTACTCATTGTCTACTCTTCACTATTACCATCTCCAGACCTGCAGCATCTAATGTATCCCAGTGTTCCCACTGCCCTAGATATCAGTTGCCCTGTCCTCCCTGATCCTAAGCAACTGCAGTGTGGAAGGCAGGTCTGGTATGTGTGCACACAGCCCTGATGATGTGACGCTGCATGAGTTAGCTCAAATTGTTCACTTGATGCCTCAATATTTCTGTGCTGAGTTATAAGAAGGAACTGTCTGACAACCTCATACATAATTCAGGTTATCCCTTCTATTTTTATCTTATTTTCTCCACTCTTTCAATTGAGTTTTGTTGTGTTTGTCATATTTTATTTTAAGCTTCTTTATTTTTTATTTATTTATTTTTTGTGGTACTAGGGATTGAACTCAGGACCCTACACTTGCCAAGAAAGCACTTTATTATTGATTAATTTATTATACATTAGATAACCAAATACATAAAGAAGCAAATAGAATATGGTACTTGAAGGAGGAGCCCTGATAGTCTTAAGAGTTGAATATCAAGCTAACCAAACTGATCCACTCTCAGAGCTATAGGGCAGCTCGCATATCAGACCCATCTACATTGCTCTCCTTCTGTTCTTTCTTAGAAGTTGGGCCTCTGTCCTTTGTGAAAAGTAAAATAGTTCCAGTCTTTCAGAGGCTACTCTAATTATCCTTCTTTAAGGGAAGCCCTCTTGTTAACTGCTCATTAAAACCACTTAAACAAAAAACTAAAACACTGCAACACAAATTGCTATCTCCCTTGTCTCCATTTCCCCATCCAGCTGCGACTGCTTTCCTCAGTACCCCTTTCCACCCGACAGCCAGGGAATCTGTGTTTTTCTACAGAATACACTGACCAACATGACTGGACCTATCTTTATTTTCTAAAGTTTGGTTCAGAAAATAATAGGTCCTTTATGTTGTTCTCTAAAGGTAAGGTTTTATTATGATGTAGAAACTGGTATTCCAATTAACAAATATAACTCATGGAGATTTTGACATCCTTCTTGAGAGCTAAGTTAGAAATCTGCTTACTCTTATCAAGATTGCAATGGAGATCATTAAATTATTTTAAAATGGGACAAATTTGATTTTTAAAATGGTCAATCCTGCAGTCAAGGGAGAGACTCGGCAGAGAAGAGGGCTTGCTGGAAAGGAAAAAGATCAAGGCCTGACTCCATGTGTGTGCCTTGTCCATGTGGTCTCCATTTCTGGAGGGGCTGCCCCCCAGGTCCTACCCATGATGGTTCGCCCCAGGAGTGACATGAAAAGGCATGGGAATTACTAGTGTTCTATTTAAATCATGTCCAGCCTGTGCCACGAAAGCCTGACATTTTCCCAAATAGCTATCTCACACGAAATATAGAAAACAAAACAGAACCCGTAATCAGTGACTATTCTCTTCTACCACAGAGCTCCACACATGGAACCAGCCTTGAGTTCCCAGGATTCCCCATCTCTTCTGCCTGGGAAGTAGTTTGGGATGCAGTTGTGGCCAAAATTAAAACTCAGTTGTTAACCGTAGCCTCATGATGACTCATATAGATGAAGATGGCTAGATTCCCCATGACTTAATTCCCAGGTCCCCAAGTGAGAGAAAGAGAGAGATGTAAGAAAAATTCTGAGCATTATATGTGTATAATGAGAGAGAGCTGCAAGGGGCTACAACTGAAGACCCTTTCTGGAGACAAATTCAGTGGGTTCCTGGCTAGCTCTCACCTTGATAATGGGTAATCACCCAATCTTTGTTGAGCTTCCTCTAATGGCCACGTGGTGAGCCAACCCTGAGAGGAGAAAAGGAAATGCAGGCCCTGCTCTCAGGGAGCTGGCACAGACAGTGGAGGAGGCAGGGGAGTGAGCAGACAGTGGACTTGCTCTGTCAAGGCCCAAGATGAGACTCAGCACGGTGCTGGAAGATTGAGAAAGGCCTTACAGAAGAGCTGGCCTGTGAGTTGGGAGCCAAATAGCACAAAGAATTAGCTAGGCAAAGTGGGCTAAACGTGGGATTGATATTCCAGGTGGAGCCAGGTAGAGGGAAGAGCTTATGCAAAGGTGAGAGATGAAAGCACAACAAATGCAGCAACTGTGGGCCAGGGAGATGGCTTAGAAGAATAAATGCTTTCTTGGTAAGCGCAAGGGTCTGAGTTCAGTCCCCTATTCTGAAAAAAAAAATGCAGGAACTGTGAGTGGTTCTCTAGAGCTTGAGAGGACAGAGGAGAGGAGGCAGGAACCAGATCACAGAAATTGTCAAAGAGCTGTTACTCAGTTAGACTTCATCCTGTATTAGGAACCCTGGTACATTTTAAGACATCTCATCCCACATTCTACAAATCTTACTACCACTGCAATATGGAAGATAAATTGGAAAAGGCAAGGCTAGTAGCAAGTTAAGAGACCAATGAGAAAACCACTGTAAATAGGCTAGATCCAGATGATGAAAATTCCAAAAGTTTAGCACAAGGAAGCAAAGAGTTGGAGCCCATATTCAGAAATTTTAGTTCTCAACCAGTGTGTTTGCCACTTTCCCTGCTGCTGCCTAGACCAAATCTTTCCTATTTTCCCTGCCCCTGCTTTCTGTCAGATCATTGGAAGTTGATGTGTACTCTTGTATTCTAGTTCAAATAGTATGATGGGTTAGCACAGCACAGAGCTTACAGAATCAAGGTTTCTACCTTTATTTGTTTAATTTTGAGTTTTGTGATCTTCAAAATGTTTTCAAAACTTCGGAGAGCTTCAGGAAAAAAAAGAAAATCTTCCAGGTTTAATATTCCCTTTAAGAGGCCCCCATTCAGAAGCCTTTACATCAGTAAGTTACAATTTCTGGGCTTTTCACATTATCTCATGTAACAAAACCAAGTGATATCCTATAGGTATCTTATTAATTAATGTCACCTTCCCTGGAAAGGAAAGGATTGGAAACAAAATCACAATAGTAAGATCAAACGTATTATGACAATAAATAAATGCAGTTATACTTTTCAACTGCAAAATAAAGAAAGACTCAGCTTTGGACAACAAAAAAAAAGTTATACAACATCAAAATGGTCTATATTTGTTTTATATAAATACAATCTTATTAATTATATGTAATGAGAAAGATGACAAAATGCATCAAAATATTAATGACTCTTCTCTTGTAGTGGTAGGATTTCATTAATTTTTATGTATGCTCTGAATTTCTTGAAAATTTAAGTAATGGCAAAAATAAGCATTATTACAGTAGTACCTCACTGGTTGTGGAGGTTACATTCCAGGCACCCCGTGGTAAGTGAAAATCACCAAAGTAGCAAGATTATATTTATGTTAGTATTTATATATCTTTTAAGGCTTATCAACCTTTCCCACACTCTTACAAACCTTTCCCACACTTTTAAAAACACTCATAATGTTCTTAAGCATTTTCCTTACCATAAAGTTATGTAATTTTAACAACATACATATACTGCACAGTACTCCAAAATCCCACAATATAGTGAAAAATGTGTGATAAATAATTTAGATTAATATTTTTGCAACCCGCAAAATGAGTCTGTGAAAGTCAAACTGCAAAATAGCGAGAAACTACTGTATATTTATAGTTCCAAAATTTTTAAATGTATGTTCTTTAACTTAGAACAACCATAGTTTTTTGTTGAAAGTAGTTGAACGTATAAAAGTTCCAAAATTCCAGAATAAGGTTTTTTATTAGTCTTGCATTTGGTATTTTTAGCCTCAGAATAGTCAGTGGTGAACAGGGGTGGGGTAATGTACTAATAAAGCATCTGCTGAATGCATGGGGAGCTATGGACAACTCCTGGGGCTGGGACATCGGTAGACACTTTCTTAAGCATCCTCTCTCAATGCTTTGGCAATATCTGTATAGCCCTGACTGAGAACTTACTGCTTTTGGCCCCTGATTTCTATAGCCTTTATAAAGTTATGGTCAGCATTCCTCACACAGTAGTTAATATGGACATGGATGTTCCACATGTCCACTGACACCACTTCAACAGAGAAGGCTGAATGTAACACTCATACACGGCCAGGTGTCCACACGCACACTCCTGATTAACCCAACGTGACCTAATTATATTCTTCCAGAGCCCATGGGATACCGCACAGGCACCCTTGGATTTATTTTCCCAGATGTAAGTATGGAATTCCTTTGCCTCAGAAGGGTTGTCATCTCCCCAACTCATAGACAAATATGCACAAGCATAAACACACAGGAGAAAGAAAGAGATGAGCACACATATGACAGCTCTGTTTTTCTTATTCTGTAACTTTTCCTTCCCCAGTGGTTCAACAGCTAGCAAGTCCTGCCTATCTATGAAACCTGCTACCTGCCCTCCTTACTTTATTTCCTCCAAACTCATATTACATAGTCTAGCTTCCAGGAAGCTAATCTGTCATTTCCATATAAAAGACTCAAATCTCTCTCTCTCTCTCTCTCTCTCTCTCTCTCTCTCTCTCTCTCTCCTCCCCATTAGATGACTAATTATTATAATTTGGTAAGCTTTAAATCCAGTATGCCCCTACTTGTATATGTGATTGTATATTATTGGTCACATTCCAAACACCGTGTGTACTGTATTGACAAATGCCACAGTTTCCCAATGGCAGTCTCAAATGGTGACACTGTACTTGGTAGATTTAGTAATGAAAATTTTCACTTTCACTTCATTCCTTTTATTTTTGAAAGATTTTGAGGCAACTGTATGAATATTATAATTTGTTGTCTAGAAGTTGTTGCAGAATCATTCTGTAACATAGAATTTTGTTTTCATTTGCCTGTAGAACGAGCAGATTTTGCCATTTCAATTAGTTGTGGTTAAGCTAGTGGCCGGCACTTACTGCTTTTGCCACTAGGTGGTGCACATACACATTAGCCAACTGTGGGTTAAATGAGTTTGTCTCGCAGGTTAGATTTAATTCAGTAGCACCGGGGTGGTAGACAGTAGGAGGGACAGTATAGTGATCCTAAGGGAAGAAACCAAGAAAAGAAGCTCTCTCTTGGGAGGCGGATCAACTGTTTCTGGTTGACAAAATGGCAGGAGCAAAAACAAAGGGAAGAAAGGCCAAAAATGTGGTACAGGAAAAGTCTTGAAGAAGGAAGAGGGCATTTACTCTATGGTAATTCTCACTTAATATTGTCATTGTAAGGCAATAGCAGAACAGTTCAATAGTTTGAGATAAATGGCATCAAACATTCTTTCCAAGCCTTTCTTCTGGGGGCTGGAGGCTTGGAGATGAAACAACATAATCCTATCCTCAAGTAAGGACTAGTGGGAAAAGCAGACAGGGAAATAGTGAAAAGAGAGCATGACACAAAAGATAAGTAGCACAAGGTACAGTGGAAAAAGAATGTGTGAAATATTCTTTCTACTCTAGGAAGAGAAGAGAAGGGAGTTAGATTTAGGAATCTGTATACAGAGAGTGAGACTTTGTCTTGAGAGGTCTTGAGTAGTGATCTGCAGTAAGAAAGTAGGCAGAGAATGACATAAACAAAGGTTCAGTGAAGCTCAGCAAAAACCTACCACGCACTGCCATATACTCGGACTGTTGTAACTAAGATGAATTACGGACTATCCAGGCCCTTAAGATGCTCCTCATTATGGAGGACTTGCATCTGTATGGAAACAGAGAATCTCAACATAATTGTGTAGCCTAGAATGTGGACGTTTCTAAATTCTAGCTTTTCTAGCCTGAAATGCCCTGATTCCATGGGTTCTCAGGTAACTCTTCATAGGAGAAGAGGGAATCCACAAGCCCCATACCTATTTGCATCTACAGAGCCACCAATAGTACTTTAGCCTCATTTACTCATTGTAGATTTGTGAAGCCAGAGCCAGAGACTGTATGGCATACAAAGCCACACAGAAGAGGTAGGACATATGTACAGACATGTGTGCTGTCAAGTTCACTTCTCATTTTTCTTTACTGGAAACTGGACAAAAAGTTGCCATGTAGCAATAGTTCTTAATTAGGAATTAGATGTGCTTCAGACAAATAGACCTCCTTCACCAACTGTGGTCACCACTAAGTTAACCTTATGGAAACAGAAGGACACAATGGGTTCTTCCCTCCTCACATATGAGGAAAATGACAACCTGCACAGGTTGGTTTTGGCAAAGGCAGCTTGAACTGTTTTCCTCCTAATCTGGTTTCATGTTTGGGGGAGATGTCATCTGACTAGCATTCCTTCTACATAGCACATGTGAATGTGTGTTTTATTTCATTATGAGAATTTGTGCTCATTATGTAGATTGGTGATATTTTGAGTTGAGAATGAGCAGGAAAATGGGGACATGTGATTGAGCAGGTTCTGAAAGGATGCAGTCCTGAGATGGCCCACGAGAAGTTATCGAATGATATTAAAGAGATTTTGACTAGGACAGATCACAATGATATAAAAAGTGAGGCTAGCTCAAATACAAAGCAATTTGAGACAAGAGTTCTATGAGAAAAAGACAAAGGCCCTTGGAATACTTAGCCTGAAGAGATAGGTCTGATCAGATCATCAGACCTCCAAACTATTGTCATGGGACGTGGAAGCTAGACCCAGGAATGGCATGAGCACTTCATCCTGCTCCAAGCAGAGGTATCTAACCTGTAAGAAATCATGATTTCCCATCAAATAAAGGGATGAACTGGAAAGAATCCATAAAAGTGGTGGGGACACTGCAGAAGGGATTCAGAGTCATTCAAAGTCAGTCGCTTCTGAGCTCTAAACATGCATAAGTCTATGAAAATGGAAGAGACAGCTTGCATGAACAGAATTAGGTGCTCTACAATAATAATATCAATCCCAAACATATTTTTACTGGGAATCTATTAAGCACAAGGTACCATGGTAAATAAATTATATTCATTGTCCTATTTGGGACTTTAGAATCAGGATTAGAGTTGACTGAATTCCAATCCTGACCCTGGCATTTAAGGAAAATGTAATCTTCAGTAAATAATTTCTTCTCTGTGAATGTCATCTCATTCCTCCTTTACAATACTCACCCTATAGGATTACCAAGAATACAAAAAGAAATGATACATCAAAGTACCTAGTATTGTGCCTAGTCTTTAGTAGGTGATCAAAACATATTGCTATGTTCTGCTTTCTGTTTAATTCAAAGTTCAGGAAACCATTATTGAAGAGAGATGAGATAAAGGAGAAAATGCAGGTGAGGCAAAATGTGCCGAGTCATTTAATGGAAGAGATGCCAGCTGATCAAAAGCACATACCATTTAAAGTCTATGTCAGTGGCTTCCAAAGTAGTTTGGACACTTTAAAGAAAATAAAACAAATACTGTCAGTACCATTTATGGAAACCTTTATTTATTTATTGTACTTTAGGGGAGAATCTACAGGGTGTTCAGGGTCTCACTACTAGATCAGACTCATAGTGATCTGCCTGTTTTACAGCTTCCCAAGAGCTGAGATTACAGGTGAGCCACCACACCCAGATTCATTCGCCATCTCAGCCCACTCCAGAGGAGGGCCAGCACAGCAGACCCAGGGATCAAACCTCCAGCCCCTGTGCCTACTTGCAGGCACTTTAATCTGCTGAGCTATTTGGCAGACCCTTGGAAAACCATATTTAGGAAAGAGCAAGAGGCCAATACAAAGACTGGAGCTTGAATTCTGATTGGAGTCTTCAAGGGAGATACTCACTGCTACCTAACAAAAGCCTCCTATGCCTACCTCTATAAATTCAAGTCCCATGACATCTAATCAAGCACAGAAATTTCCAGTAGTTATTTTGTGAAAGAGGATAGACCTCTTGAGATATTGATCATCTTATTCCTTGGGATAACCAGGATCAGTTTCCTAAAAGTACAAGCAATCTTACCAATGTAGCCTAGTATGTTTGATAAATATTTTGTAGGAGTATTGTGTGGTACAAAAAGATAAGGATTAAGAGAAGGAACAGGTATTGCATCAGTAATTGAAATTGTGGTAGCATTGTTAAGCAGGCTCAAGAAATAAGCCAGCTCAGAAGTATCTTGGTTAGGAAGGAATTACTGAATGGTGACAGTAACACAAGTACTACAGGCAAAGAAGGTTGTCAATATATCAGACACTCAACCAATGCAATCAATGTGAACTAAAAGAACCCAAGGTCGTCTAGTACAGATGAATAGGAAAAAAAATATAGTTATGCAACTGTAAAGGGGATTTCTCTGTGGCCCTAGTTATGCCACATTTCTCTTAGGGCTTCCTTTTCCATATGTGTAGTGTAGGTTTGACTGGATGCTCTCTAAGGCCCTCTCAGCTGACCATCTGTACTTTCAAGGACAGGGAAAAAGCCCATCCTTTCTGCTTTGTCTCTGGGATGTAAGACCTCCTTAAAGAATGATAAATGAGCACCATGTCCTGTAAAATTTACCCTGCTCTCATTTGGTATGTCTGTCCTGACCTAAGCACGAGTTTGGCTCTGGCTCAAATCAGGGCTCTTACAGTGTGTTTTCTTTTGCAGCAACAGCGGCAGCTTGACCTCCTGACAATAACCAGCCCTGGTGAGTAGGGTGTTTTACTTTGGATTTTCTGTTTTCTGAGTGATACCTTCTTGCCCATCCAAATTAATCCCTAACCTCCTCTTTTACCTTCTTTATCAACAGTAGCATGTTAGCATGTTTGTGTCGTGAATGACCAATCTCTTTTCCCTCTGCCCCTCTTCACCGGGAAGATAGTGGAGCTGACACTCTGGATATTTCTTTATATTCTAGGGCCAAATTCTTCCCAAATCACTCATTGAACTCAAATGTTAAGGATGTGTCCTGGTCACCTGAGAAACAAGTTTTAAAATCACAGACAATTGGGTGGGCCAAACAGCTCAGTGGATTAAAGCACCTGCAAGCAGGCACAGGAGCTGGGGGTTTGATCCCTGGCCCTGGTGGGTGCACTGAGCTGGCGACTGAGACTGGGCATGGTGGTGCATGCCTGTAATCCCAGCTCCTGGGAGGCTGTAAACAGGAGAATCACTATGAGTCCGATCTTGTAGTGAGACCCTAAACACCCTGTAGGCCCTTCCCTAAAATACAGAAAAAAAAAAATCACAGACAATGGGAAGTTGCATAGAAAGAACCATGAAAATATAGTCATAGGGGCCGGGGAGATGGCTCAGTGGAATAAGCGCTTCCCTGGCAAGCACAAGGGTCTGAGTTCAATCCCCAGTTCTGCAAAAAAAATTAAAAAAAAAAAAAAGTTCATGCAGAAGGGTCAGACTGCAAAAGCGCCTAGCAGGGTTGGTTATGTTGAGGGTTAAAGTGATTTTCATCTCTCACCTATAGAGGACAGTCAGGTCCACCCAACAAAGCTGTGACCAAGGGATTAAGGCCTGGACACGTATAGTTTCATCAAGAGGTATTTTATTGCAGTTCTGAAACTTGGAGGTAAAATTGGATAATAGATAATAATTCTATCTAGGACCAAAAGGATGATGTCAGTGGGGTTAGTTAACACTTGCAAGTCTAAGTGGAGTTCATCTTTGCCCCCAGGTGATATTGAAAACTATTTAAAAATCCTGGTGACTACCTGCTGTGCTAGAATTAACACTCTGGTTACTGGATTTTGTGGAGATAAGCTGTTCACAGAGAAGCCAGTGTGGCGGAGTGGTCACATGTTTGGTAGGGTCCAAGTGGAGAAAGAGAGCTTAAAGAATGGCTAATTAGCAAGGAACATCGAAATGTTTCAATATCTTAGTAACCAGTTTAGCTGAACCACGTCAGTCTTGTCTTCCATAGAGACTTCCACACTAATATTCAGGGACCATGAGTTGGCTCAACATCAAAGAGGTTAAGAAATTGCTCTCTTCAGGAGCTGTCCTAGAATAAAGCTTAGTTCTCTACCTTGGGTAAGTGAGGTATAGGACAGAGACTGCAAAAGGTGGATACGTTCAGTTCAAGTGACCTTACTATATTTTAATCTGAGAGCTCTCTGAGTTTGAGACATTAGAAAATAAGTATGATATTATTTAAAAAATGGTTACTTTTGTCCCATACAATGAACTCTATTTGATATCTATCTATCTATCTATCTATCAATCAATCTATCTATCTAGATATAGATATATGTATATAGATAGATATAAATATGTATATGTCAATGTCAATCATATATCCATGATATTGACATTGACATATACATGATTAACATTTATGGAAATTGAAAATCTTGGGATGTCATACTGGAATGGCTCACTCCTCTGACCTATCATTTGTTTGGATCTCTTTTATTTTTTTCTGGTACCAGGGATCAAACTCAGGATCTTGCACTTGACAGGCAGGTGCTTATGCTGCTGAGCTATCTTCCCAGTCCTTCAATCTCTTATTTGATAACATATGTTTTTGTGACTTAAGAAATCCTTCACAAATTTGATATAATACTCTCCCATATTTCCTTTTAAAATATGTCAAGTTTTTTTTGTCATATTTATGTCTTTACTATATCATTTGTGACTAATCTTTCTGTCTGACATGAGCTAGAAATTTAATTATTTTAATTACTTCTGGATAATTATTTTAGCTCTGTCCAACAACTAGTCCCTCCTTTTCCCCATCCATCAGCAATTATACTTCTGTGACATCAAATTTTACTGTAGGAATAATCTGTTTCTGAGCTCTCACTGGCATACTATCATATCAACTCCATCAACTCCATGCTGTCTTCTTTATAATAAATTCAAATATTAATATTATAATTGAGATGAACACTGTATGTCTCTCCCTGTTCCTTTTATACTTATCCTTTGAAAGTAGCAATTATTTTTAAATTATATTTTTAAGTATGATGTAATAATCTCTAAATTATAACAAATGAATTTAAACTATTGTAATTATAGGAACTGATATTTTGTAGTAGATTTCTACCACCATATATGTACTTGGTATTATTCATTTACTTAGTTTTTTTGCATGTTTATTTTTTTAGTGTTATATATTAGCTGCTTTTTCTTCACACCTTCTGTATAGTCAGATACCATAGATCTTTATTTCTCAACTTGGCCCTTTAAATATATGCTTAAAATCACGTTTACTTTATTATTATTATTATTATTATTATTTTTATTTTAAGACTGGGTCTACAATGTCTATAGGATCTCACTATGTAAATCATGGTTCAAGGGATAGCGAAACCAGGCCCTGGTCTACTTAAGCAGATGCTTTAATCCACTGAGCTATCTGGCAGGCCCAAAAATTACCTTTCTTATGAAGTAGACAGTTATTCAGATCTTTTATCATTTATCTAACCAAAAAAGATTCTTAAAACACCTTCATCACTTGTTGCACTCTTTCCTTTCACTGCTTATTCTTTTATATAGAGACTTTTGTTTATTTTTAAATAATTTTATTGAGAAACAAATAGCAATGAGACAGTTTCAAAACCAATTAGTAGGACAGTTTCAATAATTAGTACATTGCATATTGCTGTCTTGTAGTGGTTATTCATAATATAAGATGCAGACATGATATCCTGCTATATAATCCAATATAGTCCAGTAGTCCATAATAGTAGTGGGTTATCAGTAGTACTGGCAATGTCAAAAGTTGTCGACTTGAGCCTTATCTGTAGGACTGGAAATGTCAGAAGTTGTTGACTTGAGCCTTTTACAGCTCAACATATTAATATGGCTTTACTTTTTATACCTTGTTTTTATATTTTTAAGTTCAACCTTTTCCAAAAAGAGAAAAACAATAGACTATTATTACAATTACTGTCAAATAAATGTTTCTACACAGCATATGAATGTTTATGTTTTTTGATTGTATGTTTCAGGCCTCCCCTACTAATATGCATCCTTTAGCATCCAGCTTGGTAGAAATCTACAAGAAACCCTCTGCCTGCCTACGTCCTTATTTTGACTTCTCTCTGGAATGATCATTTGACTAGATGTAAATTCAAATTTCAAGAAAGTTTTCTCCTGGGCTAAGGGATGACTCAGTAGAATAAGTGCTTCCCTGGCAAGCGCAAGGGCCTGAGTTCAAGCCCTGATTCCGAAAAAAAAAGTAGGAAAGAAAGCTTTCTTCTGTACTTTGAGGATTTTGTTCACTGTCTTCTCATATTCACAGTAACCGGTGAGATGTCTGCCATATTATAAATTATTTTAGGTAAACTATTTTTTCTAGGGTAGGTTTTAAGATTGTTTTTTCTTTTTTTAATCTTTAGAGTTTTCTGGGGCTGGGGAAATGGCTCAGTAGAATAAGCGCTTCCCTGCAAGTGCAAGGGCCTGAGTTCAGTCCCTGGTTCTTAAAAAAAAGAAGAGTTTGCCTTTTACATATGTCTGGTTGTGGATTTATTTTTATTTACCCTATCTGGTACCCTGAGTATGTTTCAACTGAAAATAATGTCTTTATTTAGTTATGAAAATTTTCATCTCTTCAAATGTTGCTCACCATTCCTTTGGTTCTCTTCCTTAAGAATTCCTAGTAGGGAAAGGCAGACACCCATCAAGTGGGCTTCCTTTTTTATCATGTGCGTCTTACTGCATTGATTCTGAGTTTCACCCAAAAGCTTAGATACATAAATTCACTTTTCAACCATGTCTCTAGAAATTTTTGCTTTTTCAATACCTCAATAACTCTATTTTTCATTGCCATGATTTCTAATTTTGTTCCCATCCACCTGTTCTTATTTTATTTCTGCCTTTTCTGTTTCATAATTTCTAGTTCTGTTTTAACATCTTCATTTGTTTCCTTGAACATCCTCAATATGCTTACTTTAAAATCTTTGTTCCATAAAATAAGTTTCATCTGGAGAGAATTCAAGTTCCAATTGTTGATTTTGTTAAGTATTGTTTTTAACTCTCAATTTCTTCATGTGTTTTGAAGTTTTAATTTGTAGGATCACTCTGAGAAGGAATTTTTCAGATTTTCTTTCTCTTCACCCCCTCCTTCAAATTCCTACTGGGTTCACATATCCCTGTTTAATTGTTTTTTTTTTTTTAGTTGTACCTACCTGGTAAATATAGGAATATTCAGGATGACTTAACATTATCTCCAGTTTCTCAATCTATATTCCTCCCCTACTGGCCTATAATGCATAGTCATTTTTTCTAGAAAATTATGCAACAACCTCTTTTCTAGGTTCTTTCTGTGGCAGGGATCCCAACCCAAAGTCTGCTCCAAACAGAACCTTGTCCCTGATCTTCTCCTCAAGAACACTTTAAAAAAAATTTCTTTTGGTACAGGGTCTCAGTATGCAGCTCAGACTCATAGTGATCCTCTTGTTCTGCCTCCCCAGCCCTGGGATAACAGGTGTGTACCACACACATGGTTTCAGTGTGCAGCATGACATGTGGTAGCAGGGATCAAACCCAGGTCCTTGTGCTTGCCAGGTAGATGCTTAGAATGCCAAGCTATCTCCCCAGTCCTTCCTCAAGGACACTTTAAGTCTCCTTTCTTGCCTAGGAGTTAAACATCCCACTGTCAATGCCAGCTCCCACGTCTAGTTATCAGGAACTCAGTTGCTTCACAGCCACTTACCCTTTTATATTTTTCTCCACTTCAGCATTGTGGTAATGTCTCTCACAACAGAGCACAGCTGGACTTTTTCATATGTTGTCAAAAAAGTCCAAGACTCACTGTTAAATAAGAATGATTGTGCCTTTTCAAGCATAAGCTTATTTTACCAATTAATCCAGAAGTACAACTATGGTTTCATCTTCACTTTTTAGAAACTTTATTCACCTATAACTTCCTCAATAGAAGACGGCAGATTGAGGAAGTATTCTGTTGTTTTCCTAAGTAAGACTTTTACTTCTGGACTGAGGAGGGAGATATTTTCTTTGCATGTGCATATGTAAATTATGTAGATAGCTTTTAAATGAAGTGAGAATGACATATATAATCTATTTTTATTTAAATATAGTATAAACACCTGCTAATGTTATTAATATTTACTAAGGGGGATTTTATATGGCTGAAAGGTATTTTATTATATTTTTTAATTTCCCTGTTGCTCTATATTATCTCCAATTATTTAATTAGCTATAATACCACAACATTTTGTATAAGGACTGCTGTACCCATCTCTACTTTTTTCTTTAAGAAAAATTCTAGAAATAGAATTACTGAAGTAAAGGTATGTATCATTCACTAGGTATGACACTAAAGTAACAACATCAAATTACAGAAGCTCAAAACAAAGTCCATGTTCTTTAATGACTGTAGTCACTCAGCTCTATGCTGTCTTTACTTTGACACCCATCCTGACCACACATGCCCTATTTGGAAGGTTGCCATCTGTCTTAATTTGTGTTTCTGAAGAAAATGTTACTGCTGGTGGTGTATTTAGGATGTGATCCCAGACGTAACTGTAAGAGTAGGGAAGAAAGACAGGAAAAGGGAAAAAAGCCAGGAAAGATTCAGTATCAAACAAGAGAGCACACAGTGGCCTTGGTATCACAGAGAGCAGGAATCTTGGAAGTCAGTGTGGACTGTGAGCCTCAGACTTATCCTTTTGAAGGCCAAAGGAATAGGAGTGAGTTTAGAGATGTGAATTCTATGACATTTCCAGCTTGCTCCATGTATGGAGATGGCAGGTTATATGGTCAGAGGGAACCCCCAGGATGAATATGTATTAGCAACCAGAAGTTATTTAACAAGTGCAGAAGTACTAGGTGCCAGGGTAATAAATATGTTCACAAGGAAGCACTGACAGTACTTGCCATGCTGGTCATCATGGCAGAGGTCAAAAGAGAAAGATGGGAAGTCATCTTCTGTTCATATAAACTCTTAGAAGTACTGGCTTCTGTCCAGATTTTCTTAAGAAAAGCATGCTGCATGGCCACCCCTAAGTTCAATAGGTTAGAAAGGTATAATTTTTTCACATGGAAGAGACACTTCAGGGGGAACAACTAGAATATTTGTCAGTCACTAATCTTACTTTATCATACATCTAGAGCAATTTGAATATTCTCACCATCAAATTTAAAATGACGGTCATAAATATTTCAAGCTACATCTTTTGAAGGATGATTACAGTGATATTTTTGAGATGTTATTAGTTCATGCTCACATTACATGATAATGGAGCTTGTTTGGCGAAGTTAGTACATCACTGAATATAGCTCAATCAATTTCAATCCCATTTCCACCTTTCACTTTTCTCCCCACTCTCATGTGCCATGTCTGGGTCTCCAGAAGTCTTTATTATGGTTTCTTGTCTTCTCTTCTTTAATTCTTTATTCATTTATTTAAGTTTCTCGTGTAAGAGAAGCCATGCAATAATATCTGAGTTTCTGATTCTGAGTCCTTTCATTTAACACAGTAGCTTTCAGTTCCACCAATTTTCCTGAAAATGACACACAATTTAATTCTTCTCTACGGCTGAGTAGCATTCCATGTTGTGTATATGCCACAATTTCTTTATCCATTCATCTGTTTAAAAGCCTCTATCCTGTTTCCACAGCTTAACTATTGTGAATTATACTGCTATAAACAAGAGCATGTATGTATCACTGTAGTATGAAACCTTAACTCCTTCAGAAATATTCCTAAGAGTGGTTTATCTGCATCAAATGGTTTTACCATGTTTAGTGTTTTGAGGAGTTTCCATACTGATCTGCACAATGGCTGTACCCATTTACATTCCCACCTACAATGTAATTGAGTTCTTTTTCCCCGGCATCTTCATCAGCATTCACTATCTTTTGTATTCTTGATGATGGCTATTAGGACTGGGGTGAGATGGAACCTCAGTGTAATTTTAATTTCATTTTTCTGATGACTAGAGATGTTAAATATTCTCACATACTTTTTATATCAAAACTTTACTGAGCAATAAATTACAGTCATAAAAGTCAGTCTTCATAGTGTACATTTCAGCAAGTATTTACACAGTTGTACAACCACCACCCTGCCTAGTTCCAGGACATTATTATCATCCCAATAAATCTTCATATAACTGATGATCATTACTCATTTCTCTTTCCTTTTTGCTCATAGCCTTTGGAAACCAGTAATCTACTTTCTGTTTCTATAGATTTGCCTATTATGGGCACTATGTAAAAATGGGATCATATCATATATTGCCTTTTCTGGTTTTTTTAACTTAGCATTAATATTACAAGTTTCCCAACCCCCCAAAAAACCCTTTACAAGTTTCACCCATTTTATAATATATCAATATTTGATTCTTTTTTATTACTGAATAATATTCTGTTGTTTGGGTATAGTCCATTGGGTTGACAGACATCCTGGTTGTTTTCATTTCAGGCTGGTATGAATAATCTGTTATGAACATTTTGTACAAGTTTTTTTGTGTGGGCATATGTTTTTAGTTCTCTTGGATATATACCAAGGAATGGAATTGCTGATCATATGGTAAACTTTAGGATAAACATTTTGAGAAACTGCCAAACTGTTCTACAAAATAATCATAGCATTTTACATTTCTACTAGCAATATAGGGAAGTTGTCATTTCTTTGCCTCCTCTCTGACACTTGTCATTGTCTGTCGTCGTGAGTAGAGCCATCCTAATGGGTGTAAAATAGCTGCTTGTCATTTTGATTTGCCTCTTCTTAGTGTCCAGTAATGCTGACTATATTTTCATGTGCTTATGAACGATTTGTTTATCTTCTCTGGAATGATGTCCAACCAAATTACTTGTCTTTGCTTATTTTCACTTGGAGTGTATTTGCCTTTCTCAAATATTGAGTTGAGAGAGAGAAAAAGAAAGCGAGCTAAATCTGGTTGGAGTTTTATCAGATTTATGATTTGCAATTCATTTCTCACTTCCTTTGGATTATCTTTTCACTTTCTTGATGTATTTAAAGCAAAACTGCTTTTAGTTTTGATGAAGTCAAATTTACCCAGTTTTCTTTTTGTTGTTTATATTTTTTGTGTCACATCTAAGAAACCAATGCCTAATCTAAGACCAGAGAGATATATGTACTTTTGTGTTTTCCTCTTAGTATTTCTTAGATCTAGCTCTTATATCTAGGGTTCTGATACATTTTGAGTAGTATTTTTATATCATTAAGAGTCTAGATTTACTCTTGCATATGGATACCAGTTTTTCCAGCATCATTTGTTGAAAGGATTATTAATTCCCTACTGAATTGCCTTACTACACCTGTCAAATGGTCATAGTTTTTTGATGGTATAAACTAAAAGCATAGCATTTAGGAAACATCTACTCAAAGGCAGAGATATGTTAGGCCCTTTATGTATATTTTTCACACAGTTCGCACTATACCATAAGGCAGATATCATCTTTCCTGTTTTGCAGATCAGCCAACCAAACTGCCATGAGATTAGATGAATCGTCCCTATGAGCACAGTTTAAAAAGGACTAAGATTCAAATCCAGATCTGTCTGATTTTAACTCCTTTACCTGTTCTACTACTAGATACATATAATTAACCCTAAGATTATTTTTAGTCAGACAGAATTCCAGCTGACCCACTTAGCTAGGGACAAGGCCGTCACCAGAACTTTCCCACTAAGTAATAATGGAAGAAATAATTGATTTCCTAGGATATCACAGGAACCTCCAAGAAAAGGAACACAGCTAAATGTCTTCCTGATTTAAAATAGCCACAATGTTCAGTATCCCCTCTTATATTTGTTAAAATAAATACTTATGTTAAATGGAGATTAACTGAACCTGCTGGCTATTATTTGACAATTTTGGGCTTTGTCTGCAATTCAAGTCCCCACCCAGGATGTAAAATAAAGCCTTTGGAGATGAAAGGAGCAAGAAAGGCAGAAACTGTCACTCTGCTTGCCATGCAGCATTTCCAGAGCCAATGGAAGTCCTGGGGAGCCAGTCTGGAAGTACAGTGTCATGCACGGAGGGATGGCTCAAAACATGCCTATACATCATTCAGAGCAGCCTTGGAAACATCTTTAAAGAAGAAAAGTAAATTACTTTTAATCCCACAGCCTTAGCACAATGCAAAACCTAATTTTATTTATGCATTTTCCTTTTCCATTCTTGTCTATATGCAGAAACATTTACATAATTGCAATCACTGTAAGTCTTTATATACATCTTCTTTCACTTAACATTATTTCATAAACAATCCCCATGTTGCTATGTAGTTTATACACTTACCATCTTTTTATAATTACTTTTTCTATTAAAAGATTGTACATATCCATGGTGCAAATTATAAGAAATCCAGAAACGTTATAAAGATGAAAATATCCATTATCTTCCAGAGGCAATAGCTGTTTAATATTTTAACATATTTACTTCCTTGGTTTTTTTTTTCTTTTTTTAAAATGTATTTTAGTACAGGGACTATAGGGTCTTGCTACACAAATTGCACTTGTAGTGATCCTCCTGTTTACAGCCTCCCAAGCACTGGGATTACAGGCATGCACCACCACACCCAGTCTGTCACCATCTCAGTGTGCCTCAGGGGTAGAACTGACATGGCACTCTGGGAATCAAACCCTAGTCCCTGCACCTGTCTAAGCAGGTTCTTTAGTCTGCTGAGCTATTTGGCATGCTCTTGCCTTTTTTATGTGCCTAATGATTTTGATTTTACATAGGTGAGATCATAGGCAACATAATATTTTATCCTGAATTTTTTACTGAACATTAAAACAAATACTTTCCCCTGCCAATTGTGGGTGCTTAGCTTGATTCTCAGTCTTATAAATGATTTTTCAACACATACATGTGCTTTTGTCTACATTTTAGGTTATGGTCCTAACTTGGATTATTATGGATGGAATTGCTAGACCTATGAACCTTTTGTAGCATTTCAAAGGCATATTAATCCATAAGGGCTTTAATATTTTCCATCTTTTATAAACTATAGCCTGATTTTTTTAAATAGCACTATTGTGCATTCTGCTACTTTCAAATATTTTACTCTTATAAATATCTCTGCCATAAAATTATTTGTGAAAAATGCTTTTAGTTATTTTGCATAATTTTTATGATAATAATTTTGGAAATGGAATTATGTGGTCAACAAGCATTAATATGTGTAAGGAATTATTAAACTATATTACCAACTCATTTTTTTTTCTGGAACCGGGGATTGAACTCAGACCCTTGCGCTTGCCAGGGAAGTGCTTATTCTACTGAGCCATCTCCCTGGCCCCTTCCAACTCATTTTTTAAAAAGTCTGTGTAGATTTATACTCTTGATTACCTTCCCCAGCCACCATCACTCACATCAACATGAAAAACATCAGCCTTGAGTATTACTCACAAGATTTATTAACAAACTCCCATATCTAAGATAGATACACTCAAGGAGAAGCATGCTTTTTCCTGTGGTCTCTGGTAGGTAAACTGTGTAATGTGTTCTCAGTATTTGTTTTAGGAAAGCCATGTAGGATGCCAGGTCCCAGGACTCAACTCAGGGGAATGATAAGAAGGTCTTAGGGGTCATACTTAGGAACACCATGTTTAAGCTGACCTCTGAGAAGGTGTGGCACCGAAACCCCCACAGTTGATCAGCATGAGGAAGGTCAAGTGGGGACAGAGCTGGCAAACCTGTGGCTATTAGGTTGCATTTATGTCCAATTCCTAAAGAAACTGCAATTGAAGTCACATGGGCTAAAATTAAGGCACCAGGACTTTGGAAGTAGAATTCTTCAATCTAAACCTAAATTTGCTTAAGCAAAAATGCATAATTCCTTGGCTCACGTAAATGAATAATCCAGAAATAAAGCTGACATTTTATGCATCTTGATATGGGGCTCAGCGGACATGGTCTGTTTTTCATCTCCTCCTAACTTGTTTAGAGTCAAATCCATTCCCAGGCCGCATGTGATTTCACAGTGAGTGCAGCAGCTGCAAACTTTACATTCTCCCAAATCCTAGGCCAGCACAAAGAAAGTCTTCAAAAGTTGCAGCACAGTATCTGTAGCTTCTCTTTTTGTGATTGAGTCATTTTGAGCCCATCTCTGAGCTTCTATGTCCAGGGGAATCTATTATCCTGATTGGCTGAGGGTTGGGTTGTAAACACTACTCCTAAAATTGTGAGATAAATTTGAGGCTTGGTATTACTTGGAAATGGCCCAAGATCATGTGAAATTTTGTAATGCCTATCTCTGTCACCCAGCTAAACTAACCATGTAAATCATAATCTCTGAGAACAGCGCGCGCGTGCACACACACACACACACACACACACACACA
>NDGN011508239.1:0-11371 GCA_002564285.1 Tympanoctomys barrerae
GGAATAAGCGCTTCCCTGGCAAGCGCAAGGGCCTGAGTTCAATCCCTGGTTCCACCTAAAAAATAAATAAATAAATAAATAAATAAATAAATAAATAATAAAATAAAATGGATTCATTATAAGAAAGCTGTTTTGTGTTGCGACATACACAAGCATCCACAAGTGTAAATGGAGACAAAAGAGTTTATGAAACAAGATTGTAGCAGGTACTCAACAATGCATTCTATTTCATTCTTTCTGCTTGGTAACACTGGTCAGTTCCATGTAATAGTGTCCACTCAAGAATGGCAACATTGATTGAAGAGTTGCATTGCAAAAACAAACAAACAAAAAAACAACCTTAGCAACATCCTCTGGCCTTTGCCATGAGAGTGAATGCTCATTGTTAGAAATTATCACAGCTCTTGTAGACCACAGCAAGTAGACTTAAGCGCTGGAGGGAACATGAAGTACATTTTCTTTCCTCCTTAGTAGAGTTGTCTGCTGTCGATTTAGGTTTTCTGCTGTACTTAGTAACATTGTGAAAACACCATATGTATTATTGTATTCTCCTTTGATCTGAGTTCTCAAATATGCATAACAAGGAAATTGAATAGCACTAATATTGTTTTGTGAAATATGTCTATTATTTCACAAAATAATAGACATATTATTATGTCTATTATGGAGATGCTCTGATTCAGCATTAATGGAGTTTTGGGCCTGAGTTTCTGAAATTGCATGTTATAGTGACTTATGGAAGGCCAGAGTGTTTGGTTGCAACATAGTTCTGTTGTGTTACACACCAGCCTGCTCCCTGCCTATTTTTTTTCCACAACACACATTAATTTTCTTGGCTTAACCCCTAAGCTCAATCCATCATAAATCTTACCTGCATATTGTTCACATATAATATGGCAAGGTCTCCCCAACCCCTATCCTAGGCATGTATGTCACTCTCATCTCTGTCAAGGACACTACCAGGACTTCCTAATTGTTTCTCTGTATTTAGTCTTACCTTGTTATAGTTCCTTATTCATCCCAAGGTCCATTTGCTAATTTCAAATGTAAATTAGGTAAGCCTGTGGCATTGCTTCAAAGAAAGCAATGTGAAGAAATGTATGTGCGTGCATCAGTGGATGTGACACCATGCCCCAAGTAGTCTATCTTGTTAAAAGGAGGAATTCTACTAGAGATGTCTGAAACATGCAAATTTTCTCATGGGTAAGGTCTTTAATTGTGGGAGTTCTGCATAGGTACAAAAATAAAAAGCGTAAAAACAATTGAAGACCAGTAACTCCATTTCACTGGAACTTGCTATCATTTCTCTCTCTTACACACCTCACAGGCACACATGCACATATATGTGCATGCACACACACACACACACACACACACACACTCATCTCTGGCTTCAAAACCCTTAGTCTTGCCCGATGCTCAGAGCCTCTGTCTGCACTGAGCCCTCAGTACTACCTGCCCCCTGTCTGCAGCATGCTTCAGTCCTTCTCTGTGAGTCCATGAGCTATGGAGCCCCACCCAGTCCCTCTGTAAGACCAGCACCTTTGCATTCTCCTTTGTCACTTTAAATGGCACACTGCAGATGTCTTCCGTGAAGCAGCATTTCCAAGTCTAGATGTTTCCTCCTCTACAGTCTGAAGCAACCTGGTTTCTATGCTTCTTTACTTGCTTATTTATTGTTTGTCTCTTTCCATTAGAATATGAATTGTGTAAGATATACTCTCCACCGAAACTCACTACTCAGAGACTTCTTAAGTTCACAATAGACTTTCAGCAAATTTATGAAAATTAGAGATTTGTATGAATACATGTTCAGACAAAGTAGTACTTAAATCATTTTTCTACATCTATGCATCAAATAGATCATTGTGCTCTGTACTCTCCACAATGGACACATTTCGTGAAAATGTAAGTCTTTATTCCATTATTCACAAATGTTGATTCCTCAAACATTGTGCCAATGAACATAGAGTAGAGAAAATGAGTGCTGTATTTCCCCTCTTCAAAAAATTAATACAGTTTGAAGAATCCTAGTAAAATCATACCAATATTTATAAATATTTTTCCAAGTCAAATATTAGCATTAATTTGATCAATACTCTTCACATGTTCACTTAATGAGCCATCTTCGTGTTAGTTAAATGCAAAAGTTTAGTAAACAAGAATCTAGTTAAATCTTTACATCCTGTTTTTATTTATTTTTGTGCCAAGAATATTTGTTGTGGACTTTTCAAGAATACTTTGGAGCAGCTCTGGGTTAAGGTATACCCACAAACCCAGGATCTAAAATTCTTAAGCTTATTTCTTAACTCTGAACATCTCAAATATATTTCGTACCTCTTTGAAACTACCATGCTGCCTAGACAATTCATGCCTATTCAAAGGCACTATCCCATTGCTTTCGGCACCTCCACTGTAGTTTCCTCAATAGCACAGCAGTCTACAGTGACACCAGCAATGTGCCAGGGTTTCTTCTCCACATCCCTGCTAACATTTGTCCTGTTGTAATAGGAACCAAGTACATTTGAGGTGATTCCTGAGGAGGTTTTTCAATTGTACTTTTCTGCTGACTAATGATGTTGTCTACCTTCCATATGGCTATTGGCCATTTGTATGCCTTGTTTCAAGAATGTCATCAGTTCCTTTACCCATGACTAAATGAGATTATTTCTTCTTCTACTATAGAGTTATAAAAGTTCTTTATAATTTTTGGACTTTGAAGCCTTATCAGGTATGAGGTTTTAAAATATTTTATTACCTTTCATTTTTTTCCTTGTTTCATCACTTTTCAGAAGCATTGTATTTTGAGGTAACCCTGTTTACTTTTGCTTTTCTATCCTAAGTTTTTCATGTAATTCTAAAAATTTATTTAAAAGGCCAATGTTAGAAAGTTGTCCCTTTTGTATGCTTGTAGGACTTCATGGTTTTCAAGTCTTACATGACTTTTTTTAATCAATTTTTATTAATTATTGGACATATTAGAAATGTCCAAGTTCATTATTTGGCACATTCAAATTCAGTTTCTCTAGAAATATTTATTGAAAGACTGGCTTTCCCCATTGTCTCTTACTGCTATACCTGTTGAAAAATAGTTGACAGTATAGGTTTGTATCTGGGCTCTCTATTCTGTTAAATCAGTCTTTGTTTCTACATGTATACTGGTATCATATTGTTTGGACTACTTTAATAGTTTGACTACTGTTTTGGCTAGCTTTAATAATTTAGTATATTTTTAATATAATATATATTAGGAAGGATTATACCTTTGTCTTTTTTTCTTTCTCAGTATTAGTTGGGCTATTTGTGTCTCAGTCTGTATTTCAAAATCTTTCTGTCATTTCTATGAAGAATGCCAATAGAATTTTGATCAGTGTTGTATTGAATCTATATACTGGGTACTATGTACATTTTAATAGTATCATGGAGCAATCCCTTTTCTAGGTACTTATCTAAGGAAAGTGAAAACATTACCTTTTACTAAAAAATGATATTTATACCTCTCATGTTCACAGTACAGCTTACCTTGAACAGTAGAGTTATTTATAATAGTCAATATGCAGAAACAATTTAAATGTATTCTGACAGAAGAATGGCAGAAGAAACACACACATACATATCATATTTAATGGAACACATATGCTATATATGATATGTATTTCATGTATAGTAGAATCTTATTTATCCTTTAAAAAGGATTGTCTGCCTTTTGCCACATTTTGGAGACGTCTGAAGGGTGTTATACTAAGAGAATGAAAAATCAGACACACAAATATATTGCATGATGTCTTTTCACATGGGCTCTTACATAAAAGAATCAGATATATAAAAACAGAAAAGAAAGTAGTAGTTTCCAGGGATGAGGGGGAGGAAATGGAAAGATGTAGGTCGACGGATACAAAACAATATACATGTGAAACAAACAGGTATTGAGGTCCAAGTGGACATGTGAACTGTGGTTAACAAAAATGTATCATTTTAGAGATTTCTGTTAAGTGAGTAGATTTTTGCCACTCTTGTCATATATGTCACTTCTAATGATCACAAAATGCTAGTCCTTGTGGTCCTCAAGAGTTATTATGGTGATTTGATTATTCTGGAAAACTCTTCAAGCAATTATAATTATCATCCACTTGCTGCCAATGAGAAATGTGATGCGAGGCCCAGAGAAGTTACCTTGTTTTCCCAGAGTTATACGGCTGAGATTCAAGCCCAGCTCTGTGAATCGTGCCTTGTGCTCCTAGGGAATCCATTCCTCATTCCCATATTTTCTCCTCATGGGCGGGGGGGAGGGGGTGTTCCTTCCTTTTCCCCAGGAGTAGCGACTCTTCATCATTCATCCACCCCCTCCTGGCTCTTGTTCTATGTATCACCCACAAACGGAAGAGTCATCTTTTCAATGAGCGTGACGCACACAGGACTGGAAAACACAAGCATTCCTTCCTCTCCTATCTCTGCTTGACTGGATTTTCCTATGAGACTTTCCGTGATCTCAAGAGGCTCAAGGAATCCCCGCTGTACTGAGTTGCTCTTCTTTACCTGTTCTTCAAGAGGAAGTGGGAAGAAATCACAATCACTTTTGTCTCCCTGATTTAAAAAAGTAAAGCCTCTCATGTAGTGAAAAAAGCATCACCCTTTCACCTCTATCACTTCCTTTTCATAACTCTTGCAGGGTGATGTCATCTCTACGGAGGCAGGCGAGTGGAATAATGTTTACATGAGACTTCTCCACACCTTTCTCACCCTCACAGCTTAAGACAACTCCAAGGTCAATTTTCTTCCAGGCTTAAGTTAATAACTACTCAAAACACGAAGAGAGGAACAACCTATTTTCTTCATGCAGATAAGCAAATGTGCAGGTTCATGACTGATTTAACATTTTGTATTTGGGTGCTGCTCTCAGCATAAAGGTAATAGAAATGGCTATGAATTCATGTAAGGGCATAAATAGAGCTGGCATTTTAAGGTGTTGTGGGTAAAACACCTGCAGCTTTTGACCAAAGACATTTTTAATGAAATATTGACTAATAATTCTTTACTAAAATAAGTCAAAGTACATTTTAAAAGACAAGAAACCAGGCTTTGTCCTGCTTAAGCCATCCAGCTCCACAAGTATATTTCTCTCACAAAGAAGTGTTTATCTCAAGCTTGCAGTCACACAGTTTGGCAACTCTCTGAGAACTCTACTTGTTTCTCCTCTTTTTCCTATTATCCAATTTCTTTCACAAACTTTTTAAATCATATTCCTTGGTTCCCAGTTTCTAAATTGTTTCTCACAAGTATATGCACAATCATTTCCACATAAATTTGATTCATTATAGTTTTAAAGTCTCAAAACTATAAAAACAAATCAACATCTTAAGGTACGATTTCTATAGGAAAGATTTCCTAACACATGTTTTAGGTTGACCAGGAGCCTGAGTTTCAAAAGGCAGTAAATTTTCCATTGCACATGTGTATATGCACACGGGCATGCACACATGCACACACACACACACATGCGGGTGTGCACGCAAGCATGCATGTGTATGCTTTACATAGATGGATGGGTGGATAGAGAGATAGATAATTGCTAGGCACAGCTAGTCTTAATGCCTCCATTTGATGCACTTGGTTATCAGATACCAAAACATTCAAGTTGGATTAAGAAGTTTTCCATGTGGACCCCTGAGGACAGCTGATTATAGATATAGCCTTTAGAGATTTGGTGTATTTCCCTCTTAATCAGTGCTGGAATGAGCTTCTTCCAAGTGGGGTATATAAGATTCCTATGGGAGAAATGGAGCCATTTAAAAAATAATGAATCTCCCTTTGCCCCTCTCCATTTCCATTTTGGAGCTGTATTAAGCCAAGATTACAGTCTTCATTTAGGCTCCATAAAAGAGAATTGGCAAACACTTTTTTCACTTTATGCAGAAAGAGTAGGCTAAGAAGAGTATTGCAGAATCTAAATATAAGTAATACTACAGTGGGATCAAAAGGGGGAAAATTACTTAGGTGCAAAAAGGTCTTGTGGAGCCTGTGAGTTCCAGGACCATGGATTTTGATAGGGCAGAGGATTTCTGTTGCCTGGACAATCAGAAAGAATCGGCACCATCTCCATTTTGATTTACTACAGTAATGTACTCAAGAGTTCAGATGTAATTTCACAAATTGTCTAGTTTGGTTACCAGTGCCTTTCTCAAAAGCCACAAAATGTATGTGTTTGCATGCGTGGATGCATGTGTGTGTATATGTTACATGTCCCAAATCCCATCACCTTAATTTTCTGCCCCATCCTTCCTGAAAATAAAAGGCATAAAGATGTAATCAGATTTTCAGTAATAGGACCAAATGGAGCCAGCGACGAGACTTTCTAGGGAAGCAATCAACGCATTAGGTCTCCAGGACCGAAACCACTTTTAACAAGGTTTGGGGCTTAGGGAGTGTCAGTCTAGGCTTCTGTTGCTTCCCCAAGAGAAAGCTCTATCCAGAATACTAATCTTCATTTACCATTTCTACAAAAGGGAGGAAAAGAACATTAGCTACTTTATTACACACATAATGAAGCAAACTGAACTGTTAACTTTTTTTCTAGCAGTAACTCAATTGTTCACAAATGCTCTGAAGTATAAATGTATATTTCATCAGTATTTAAAAATCATTCCCTGTGTTTTTATCTCTAACTTGTGAAAGTAGAAAATATCAAATGGTGCCAAAGAAAAGCAGACTTCGTGTCTTCAGGGGTATGCTGAACTGTTCTACAAGGAAGTAAGATTTAATCAAACAATATTCATGAAACATGGTTTTAAACAGTCAATTTCAATAATCCTAATTTGCAGGTGGAAAACTACCTGCTGTGCAATACTCTTTTCTGTGATATACCAACGTAAACTTTTTTAAAAGGAAACTCTTAGTCTTACTTAGAGACCAGAAGCCATTTTTCAAAAGGCCCAAATGACAGCTAAATAATAAAGTACGTCATAGCATAAACCTTAAACTTCCTCATATAAGACATACATGGCACATAGGTTAATGGCATAAATGTCATTTATGCCATTTAAAATTGCTTTCACAATGGATTAGGTAATATCTGCCTATGACCTGGTTACTTGTATTGTTAAAATCTTTCAATATGTATTACTCAAACTTTCAAATACTGCTTCAGCATAATGGATAAACCTTGCTAATACTTTATAGTAAGTGAAAAAAAGCCTGACATAAAAGGTCATGGATTATATGATTGTACTTGTATATGATGTCTAGAGCAGGCCCATTTATGGAAGCAGGAAGTAGATCTGTGAGTACCTGAGGTCGGGAGCCCTGGGCAGATGGGAGCATGATAATGAAAGCATGCAGCATTTCACTTTGTGTTGAGGAAACTGTTCTTTAGTTGAATTGCTGTGGTGCTTATATAACTCTGAATACATGAATCCATCTTTGTCCAGTTTTACTTTATGGATTTCAGTTACCTGTAACTAAGGACAATCTAAAAATATTAAATCCAAAAAATCAGTAAACAGTTCACAAATTTTAAATTACATTCTATGATGAGCATGATGACGGAATAGTGTCTCTATCATTCCATATATCCCAAGACATATTCATGATTTATAGTATCCATCAACATTTGCTTCTCCTATTAGTAGCCTGCTTGGTTACCATACAAATTGTCAATGTACTATAGTACTTGTGTTCTCAGCATCTTTACTTTACTAAATAACAGCCCCAAAGCAAAAGTGGAGAGATGAAGACAGTTAATAAAGCATAAAATACAGAAGAAAAGATGGGTAACTGTGCTACTTTGTAGCAGTGCTGTAGTGTATGTGGAATTTGGGAGTATCTTGGGTTCAGACATCCATTGAGGGTCTTTGTTTCTTCCTCAGAGAATAAAGGAAAACTATACATACTAAAATGCATTGAATGGAACATTAAATTAGTGTTTATTATGTTTATTGAATAATACTTCAATACAACTGTTATAGAAGAAATAGCAAGCTATTTTAATAGTTCTGCATAATAGAATTATTCCAATTCCTGATCCAGTTCTTTTAGTCAAAATTCCTTTTCTTCCATTTGTTCGATCCAAATTTTAAGCAATACAGTTTATGAAATATTTTTTCCATTTAACTGTGAAATATTATTTGGGCTCAATAAATAGATTTTGCAAATTTGTACTGGAGAATTTATTATATTATGGATCCTGGGAAGACTTAAATGCATAATGTATATGTGACTCTGCTCTGATTGCTCAATCCTCTTATCAAATGTAGATACTGAAAGTTAGAGATACAACTCAGCAGCGCAAGTGCCTGCCTGGCAAATGAAAGGTCCTGATTTCAATTCCTAGTACCAAAAAATAAATGTAGATACTAAGATGAAAACAAGAATTTCAAAGAGAGATATTTTGCTTAGGTTCACAGGGAAGAGAAAGATTCCTGGATGGCATAATATCTAAGCTAAATCCAAGAAAACAACGCATAAATCAAGAAGAGAAGAAATGACAAAGGTATTTTATAGCAGTACAAATACTGAATTTTTAGACTGAAGAGACATTCGAGTGTGGCTCTGCTGAATCTTTGTGAAGTTAAGCTTAACTCAACACAAGACAGAATATACTCAGAAGAAAGGACTAACATAAACAATAGGAGAATCTATAGGCTGTTATAAGGTAAGGGGAAAGACTGAAAATAGAAAACTAATGATGAATTTTAAGCAGTGACATCACATGATGCATTTTTATTAAACAACAATCACTTTGCCAAAATTTTGTGTAGTAAAGTAGAAGACAGAAAGAACAGACAAGAGCTGGGTTATTTTACTGCACAATCTAGGTCATACGGATGATGAATTCTGTTAGAAAGGACAACAGAACTACAAACAAAACCAAATGAATTTGATGTTGAAGACTTCACTTGGACTCGAATGAATGGAAAGTGATTATAAAGAGTAAGGGATATTGTAGGTACAGACCCCATGTTTTTGACTTATGTTCTCATATTTTATGATAAAGAGACTGTGATTTTTATAAAAGTTTTAAATTTAAAGAAAAATTCAACAGATAGTGTAGGGAGTCTCAAAATTCACCATGCCATTTTCCTTATTATTACTATTATTAATTAATGTGATAAATGATTAAAATTAATGATGTGTTAGTAGATTATTATCAGAAAATCACAATTATTCTTTTCTATGCAGAATAATTTTTGTTTTCCCCAAATCCCTTTTGTGTTCCCTTAATGTATTTGTCTCTTCTTTACAGTTTTTTGATTATTGCAGGTACCAACAAGTTGTGTAGAATCAATTCTCCCCTTTTTTTTTTTTTTTTTTTTTGCGAAACCGGGGATTGAACTCAGGCCCTTTTGCTTGCCAGGAAAGCACTTATTCTATTGAACTATCTCTCCAACCCCCAGAGAAGGATTTTGGGGGAGGGGCTGGCTCAGGCTGCCTTAAGGGTGGGTCTGTAAGGAATGGGGATCTGGGGCTCAAACTATCGTCCCCGCACCTGACTGGGTTTGCCACAGCAGGCTCTTAAACAACTAACCTAACCTGCAAGCCCTAATTTGTCCATTTTTCATTGGTGCTTTCTTGGCTCTTCTGAGTCTATTTGGTTTTTCCATATAAACTTTAGAATTAGTTTGTTAGTGTTCACTAAATAACTGTATGAGATTTTGATTGGGATTTTGTTGAATCCATAGATCAAGTTGGGAAGAATTAACATTTGACTGTATAGAATTTAATCCAATCAGAATTATGAAATATGTCTTCATTTGTGTAGATTTGTCTTTACTTCTTTCATCATAAATTTTTGTATTCCTTTGCACAGATTCCAAACACATTTTATTAGTTTTCTATAAAACTGTTTTAGGGGAAATGGCTCAGTAGAATAAGCACTTCCCTGGCAAGAACAAGGGCCTGAGTTCAATCCTCAGTTCCACCAAAAAATAAATAAATAAATAAAAATAAAATAACTGTTTTAGTTTTTATTCTGCTAGTGTAAATGAGATTAATTGTAGGTCAAAATGCTAATGGCTAACCATGGATCCAACCAGTTATCTTTGTACAGTGACTTGTATCTTATAATTTTGCTATAAATCCTTGTCAGTTACAGCTGTTGTTGTTTTCAGATTTCTACATAGAAATTTACATCACTGTGAAGACAAATATTTAATTTGTTCTTTCGCAACTTGTAGATACTTATTTTACTTTCATGATTAACTAGAAGTTCTAGTAGCATGTGGAATAGGCATATTGAGAGTCTTTGTTGCCTCATGTAAACTCTTAGGGGAAAAGTACACAGTTTTCTATTTGTAAATATGCTGGTATTTAAAAGATATTTGCCAAACTGAGAAAGCTCTATTCCAGTTCAAGTTTGCTGAGACTATCTTATCATGAATACATCTTGATTTTATCAGATCCTCTTTCTGTATCTATTGATATGAACAATGGTGAGTCTTCTTTAGCTTCTTGACTTCTTGGATTGAATTTTTTCACTTTTTCCAACATTGGATGAGCCTGGCATATCTGACTGTCACACATTCTTTAATACATTTTCAAATGTTAGCTTTATACATCATTGAATTCATAATATTAATATTTTGTTGAGGACTTTTACATTTTAATTAGTGAAAGCAATTAGTTTACAGTCTGCCTTTCTTGTAATGTCTTTATCTGTTTCACTGCTCTCATTTAATAAGCTATCATTCTAGAGTACAACTGGAAATACATAGTTAAATGTGTATATATGTGTCTCAATGTGACTGCTCATTAATTTTCTCTATGTTTTCCCTGTTCTATAAAACATCTGAAACCTGATTCTCTTTCACAATTTTTTGCTTAACTCTTGAAGAAGAAAGCACGGAAGGAAAAAGAAAAACAACTAACCAACAACAACAACAACAACAACAAAATATATATATATATATATATATATATAATATATATATATTAGTTAAGATAGTTAAACTGCTAGCTTTAGTTCAGTGTAAAGAAACATTTCTGCTAATATTCTTTGGATAATATTTTATGCTTATATCTTATATTCTGAGTAACTACTTTGAAGGTAACAAGATTCAATGTATTAGTCATGGTTACTCTCCTATTATCTTGTTTTGAAATTTTGTTTTCTATTCGCTTTAAAATAAAAATTAAATAAAATATACAGCTACTGAAACATAAGATTCCCACAAGCTGAGGCTCTGTATAGACTAGTATTTGATTAGGAAGATTTTATTTTCCTAAGACAGATCTGGAAAAAGATACATATCTTTCTTTATCCATTTTTTTATGGATCTCTCATTTCCTCGCTCTCCTCCCATTCTCTTTCACACATACACACACAATCTCTCTCTCTCTCTCTCTCTCTCTCTCTCTCTCTCTCTCTCTCTCTCTCTCT
>NDGN011508239.1:12884-32455 GCA_002564285.1 Tympanoctomys barrerae
AGCAATTAACCACTAAGAAGAATGTATGCAGTGTGTTAATTATTGAAACTGTCCTACCGCTTTCATTTGAAACTGTCTCATTGCTATTTGTTTATCAATAAAATTATGGAAAAAATTGAATATTGATGCTTGCCTTCAAGCAGTCTTATTTTTTTCTGTCTTTTCTTGTTTTAATTTATTTAAAAGAGAATATAATAATTGATATGACAGAAATTATAAGCCTTTAGAAGACTAAGATGTGAGGTATTAAATCACGGGTTTTGTATTATACATTTCTGTCCTCGATGTACTTGCTTAGATCACAGATATCAGCATACAGAGTTAGTGAAGGTGAAAATTCTAAACATCCACTACTATATTTTAAAAAACTGATGGAAATTATGAATACTTTATCTCAGCCATCCTACCTGTTTACTTGCATGTCTCCCCCACTTTCTTTTTGTCTATTTTTTCTCCTTTCTGCCATTTTTGTTGTTTAACCCAAGTTAAGTTGCTTTGGGTTTTGCTATATCTATTATACCTTTTAGGTTTCATTTATCATTTCAGATTCTTACACTAGGGAGACAATATAATATTTATACATGTTGGTCTGATTTACTTCACTTATGAGTATATCCACTTATGAGTGGATGAGCAATTTCATACACTTACCCCCAAAGGCTTCAAGTTTATCTTTATTTTTTGCTAAGTAATACTCCATTGCATAAAATACCACATCTTTTTTTATCCATTCTTCAAATGATGGGCATTTTACTTGTTTCCAGGATTTGGCTATCACAAATTGTGCTGCTATAAACATGGCTTCACATATATCATAATGGTATGAAGTTTTTCAGTTCTTTTCAGAAAATACCCAGAAGGGGAATAGGTAGATTGAATGGGACTTCTAGTCCCAGCATTTTAAGGAGTTTCCACACTGATTTACATAGAGGTTGTACCAATCTACATTGCCAGCAACAGTGGAAAGGGGTTCTTTTTACCCCCATATCCTCTCCAAAGTTTGTTATGAGTTCATTTCTTTATGATACCTATTATTTCTGGGGTAAGATGCTATCTCAATTTTATTTTTAATTTGCATTTCTTGAATGGCCAGTGCTGCGGTATACTTTTTTGGTGTATTTATTTGCCACTTGTATTCCTTTCACTGAGAAATATGCATACATCTCAGATATGCATTTTTTGATTGGGTCTTTAAAATTTAAGGGCCAATTTTTTTTTTTTAGTTCTTTATATAATTAAGACTGAAGTATTTTGTCTGAGTGATTGCTGGTTATGCTTTTTCCCCCCAATTTGTGAGTTGTCTTTTCACTCGGTGATTTTTTTTTTTTTTTTTGACATGCAGAAAGTTCTCAATAAGTTGAGATCTTACTTGTTGATTCTTTGGAGTATTTCCCAAAGAATTTAGATTTTGTTTATGAACTGTCTTCCTGCTCCTATGTCTTCAAGATATCCACCTACTTTCTCTTCCAGGAGATTTAGTGTTTCTCTTTCAATGTTTAGATCTTTAATCTATTTTGATTTTAGTTTAGTGCATGGTGATAGACCTGGGTCTAGCTTTAGTTTTCATTATGTAGAGAGCCAGGTTTTCCAGAAATATTTGTTAAAGAGTTTATTTTTCTTCCAATAAACATATTTGGGCCTTTTGTCAAATATAGGATGGTTGTGTGTGTTTGCATCTTCTAATCTATTTCATTGATTATCAGGCCTAGCTTTTTGCCAGTACCATGCTGATTGTATCGTGGTACTTTTATAGTATAATTTCAAGTCAGGGATTGTAAGGCTTCCTGCGTTCCCTTTGTTGCCCAATATTGCCTTCGCTCTTCTAAGTCTTTTCTGGTTCCAAATAAATGTTATGAATATTTTCTTTATATTTGTGAGGTTCACTGATGATATTTTTAACTAATTAACTAATTTTTATGAAATTTAATTTTATTGTTTCATTTTGAAAAGTAAAAGATAAAAGCAAGAACAAACTCAGAAACAATATAGAAACAGGGTGACATTCAAAAATACATATTACAGATATTCAGAACAATAATAGCTGATTAACAATCATTAACATATTATCTATTTTTATCATCAAATCTGTTGTTTCTGGAAAATAAGTGTAACATACAATCACATGTCCAGTCTTATATAATGATATCTGTTAATTATGGATGGTATTTTGAAAGGGATAGCATTAAATCTGAAAAACAATTTTGAGAGTATGAACGTTTTCACAAGGTTGGTCTTTCTACCCAAGACCAAGAAGTATCTTTCCATTTTCTGAAATCCTCTTCACTCTTTTTTCTTAAAGGGTTGTAATTTTCATTGATTGGTCTTTTAAATTCTTCATTATATTAATTCCTAAGTATTTAATTTTTTGGTTGTTATTGTGAAGAGTATTGCCTCTCTAACTTATCTCAGTGAGTTTTTATTTGTGTAAAGGAATGTTATTGATTGTTAAGTGTTAACTTTGTATACTCCTATGATACTGAATTTCTTTATTAATCTTAAGATTTTCTTAGTGGAGTTTTTTGGGGACTTCCAAGTAGAGTATCATATCATCAACAAATACTGACAGTTTCTATTCTTCCTTACTTATTTACATGCTTTGTATTTCTCTCTCTTTTCTATTGGCTCTAGATAATGACTCCAGAAATATCTTGAGCAGGTGTAGTGATAATGGACATCCTTGACTGGTAAGTGATTTGAGAGTAAAATCTTTCAGTTTTTCTCCATTTAGAATTATGTTGGCTGTTGCTTTATCATAGATGGCTTTTATCAGGTTGAGGTATAGGCCATCTATTCTAATTTTGTTTAGGACTTTGATTATGAATGAGTGTTGAACTTTGCTCAAATCTGACGAACCATCCTTGCATCCCTGGGTGACCTGGTTGTGATGTATAATCTTCTTCACGATTTGATGTATTCTATTTGCTAGTATTTTATTCAGGATTTTTGCATCTATGTTCATGAGGGAGACTGGCCTTTAATTCTCTTTTTTGGTTGTATCTTTTTCCGGTTTCAGAATCAGTATAATACTTGCTTCCAGGAATGACTTTGGGAATAGATTTCTTTTCAATTTCATCGAAGAGTCTGAAGAGCATTGGAATTAAAACTTTTCTCTGTTTCTTTTTTCAACTCAGTTATGAGTCCATCAGGACCTGGGCTTTTCATGTTAATAAGCTTTTATTACAATTTCAATTTCCTTGGTTGATAGTGGGTTTTTTAGAGTTCTTATATCTTCTTGATTCAGTTCTGGCAATTTGTACCTTCTAGGAATCACTCCATTTCTTCTGTGTCTTCAATCCTGTGAGAGTAAAGACTTTCAAAATAGCTACAGATGATTTTCTGAATTTTCACAGGGAGCAATTTCTCCCTTTTCATTCCTTTTTCCTTGAATTTGAGTTTTTTTCTTTCCTCTTTTTGAGAAGGTTGGCTAGGGATTTATCAATTTTATTTAACCTTTCAAAGAACCAGCTTTTGGATTAATTAATACTTTGTAGTGTTTTCTTCATCTCAATTGTTTTAATTTTTCTTTGATCTTCCTAATTTTCTCCCAAATTTGCACTTTGAGCTTTTTTGCCCTTCTTTTTCTAGAATTTTGAGGTGCTGCATTAGGATATGTATATGTTCTTGTTTTGTTTTCTTAATGTGTTAGTTCACTGCTATACATTTCCCTCTGAGAACTGCTTTCGTTGAATCCCATAAATTCCGACAAGTTGTGCTTGAATTTTCATTGAATTGTAGATATTGTTTAATTTCTTCTGTAACCCATTGTTTGCTGAGGAGGGTGTTATTTAATTTCCATACCATTATGGTATTTTTGTGGTTTCTTTTGTCACTAATTTCCAGTTTATTTACATTGTTGTCCAGTAATATGCATGGGATAATTTCTGCTTTCTTGCATATACCTAAGCATGATCTATGGAAGGGTATGTGATGTGATGGGTTTTAGAAACTATGTCATGTGTAGTTCAAAATAATGTATATTGAGATGTAGTTCAAAATAATGTATATTGAGATGTTGTTGGTTGTAATACTCTGTATATGTTGATTAAGTCCATTTGTTCAAATGTTTGTTTCAGTTCTGCTACTTCTTTTTTAGTTTTTTTGTCTGTTTGGCCTATGTTTTTCAGACAAGAGGCTGTTAAAGTCCCATGTTAAGATTATGATATTGTTTACTAGATTTTTCGTGTCCTTTAAAATGTGTCTTATACAGTTGTGTTCTCCCATATTTGGTGCATACATATTTATGGCTGTTATCTCTTCCTTTTGAGTTTTTCCACTAAGCAGTATATAATGATCCTCTTTATCTCATTTTATCATTCTTGGTATGACGTTCAGATTGTCCACAGAATAGCTACACTTGATTTTCTCTGGAGGTCCTGGAGCATGTAGTATTATTTTCTGTCATTTGACTTTCAGCCTGTGAAATTCTTTATGGGTTAAATGTGTTTCTTGTATACAGAATATTGTTGGATTTTATTTTATAATCCACTCTGCCTTGTCTCATGGGTTTGTTCTGGCTAGGCTTGGGGTCTGAGAATGCATTATGCTTCTTTTTGTCATTTTCTATTTCAGAAAGAATTCTTTATTTTGATTTCTATGATAGTTTTGTGACACTTTGATAGTAGGTAGCTGTATCATTGCAGTCAGAGCTTCTCCACCACGGGTCTGTTTATAGGTATCTGTTCTGTGTCATCGATTCTTGTTTTATGTGTGTCTCAAGATTTTGCCTTCTCCATTGATTGAGAATGAGATATTGGTTTCCATTTGGCACTGTCCTTCATCCATCATTGTAAGGCTTTGGTAAGGTTATTACCCAAACACCCCCCAAAATTATTATCCAAGGGAAAACATGTGGTTAAAGCAGATATGTTTTCCTATTTACAATAGTACAATTAGAAATACTAATAACAGCTAGTACAATTCAGAAATTGACAAACTTTTGTTGACTAATGGGTTTGTTCTTTAGACCATTGGGGCAAGTATAGCTGTGTAACAAAGCTGATCTTAAATTGGGAATTTATATTTAAATTAGTTCCCCTGAGTTCTCTCTGGGTACCTCCACTTAATGCATCTGGAGTCTTCAAGGCAGACAATCTTAACACAGTTACTTTCTGCCACTTCTGTGTTGCAAGGATGCTCCTGTAGGTCTGGGCATTGGTCTGGGCTCAACTGGACCCAGCAGTATGCCTCAGCTCACTAAGTCCACATCTACTGAACTTGAAATCAGCTGGAAGGACCTTGTTTGGATTTGGTTGCTATGTTTGACTCCTTCTAGCTGATCCCAGTACAGGTGGACTGCTAGACCTGCAGCTGTAGGTCCTGAAGCTCGTCCCAGTATGTCCACTGAGGTGGAGAGCGTGCTCTGTGCCCTGGTGCTTCTGGTCCTGCAAGTGTCAGTTAATAATGCAAATATGAAATATATTGCTCCAGATTCAGAGCTAGTTATGAATTCAGGAGAATTCCAGCATTCCAATTCTAAATTTCAGAGACTGAGATAATGATTTGTTCAGGCAGTGTAGATGCCAGCACTATTTTGGACTAGGAGAATGATGTCGCCTAGTACAAGATAGGGACAAGGACTCTATTAAGTATGTGTCATTGGGGTGCATTATGTAATGGTTGTTTGTTAAATGATGGGGAGACATAGTTCTAAATCTCAAAGAAGTGGCTACAGGTTGTGGAGATTCCCATGTGTATCTACAATAATTTGAAAATACAATTCTCACTAAAGTTCATACTGCAAAATAATTTAAAGCATAACATTAATTCTTTGATAGACTTTATTTTGCTCTGGTTTTATCTACTGAGAAGCGAAATAGTATCACATCTGTTATCCATAGCATATAATTAAATATGAACTCCTCACCAGAACTTACAACTAAAGCAATGAGCAATCTATTCCTAGAGTTCTATACCATTTGTGCTATTTTAATTTATTTTTTGTCTTCATTCTTGTTACTTGTTCTAGTTTTTGTTTGTGATTCTCCTTTTGAAAATAAAATAAAATAATCAAAGTTTTAGGAAAACATGATGTCTTCTTCTAATTGTGATACCAAATAAATACAGAAAATAAACCCATTAAGAAAACTTTGTGGAACTAAATGGTTTCTGCAGTTATGGAATACATTTCAATCAAGGTATGATATTAATAGGACCTGCATATTGTTCTAATTTTATGCTCACAAAAGTAATCTTTTGCAGGGACACAAGAATCATTTCATGTTTGAGGATTTTGGCTTCTGACTTCTCTTAAAATGTGGAAGAAGAATCGGTCCTACCTTCATAACAACAACAAAGTTTAATAATGTTCAAAATTATGCTTTCATTAGAATCCATTGGGAAAATATGGCCTTGAGGTAACCAATTAACTAAATGCAGGGCAAGATAGATAAGTGTCTGCAGGCAGCCATGGAAAGCCAACTCTTGTGTAGCAGTGGCAGATGTCAGATACTGAATATCATGCAAGCTGGTAAGTGAAAATCTAACTATGTAATAGATTGCTGATGACTGCACACAAGCTAGTATGAAAGTACCAACCAGAAGAAGGATAATTTGTGTCAGAAAAAGAACTCTTCTTTATGAACCTTGAAGAAGAAAGATTGGGAGAAAAGTAAAAGCCTGAGAAAATGTTCCCCTGATGGAGTCTTAGAAGAAGGACCAGCAGCCACTGAAGAAAGGCACAAAGCCCTAACTGGATCCTCTGCTTGTGTATCTCCCAAAGAACAGATTTATAGGCACCAACTCTGCTACCCTCAGAGAACAGGTAAGAGGCTATCATAGCTCAGGAAATGAAACAAGATTTTAAAACTTTCTAGATAGTGAAAAGGGCATGAAAATATACTGGACCTCGACTAAAATTTTGATCGTCATAGGAGATGCACATTTGCTGAAAAGATCCTATCATGGAGACCCAAGACCACAGTGGCTGATCCAGAACTACAAAAGTATGCTGCTCTACTCTACTGCCATCTTCAGAGAAACTCATGTTGATCAAAATAAGTAACAGCAAGATGTTCTTGGGAGAATACCAAGTACAGGGACAAAGACGTTTTCTGAGATACAACTAAGGAAAAAAAACCAAACAAACAAAAAACAAAAATCAGAGACCTCTGGAAAACCACCTCACAATACACACACAAGTGCAGTAAATACTAATTACCTCTGGTCTCACTCTCTTACAATTGATCCCCTTCACACACATAACTGAACTCAGATGTTACCACAATGTTTGAAGTATTAGACAAAGAATTTAAAATAACTGTTATTACTATGTTAAAGTACTTTCATGAAAAACCAAACTATATGTGCAAACAGATCAAAAAGATATGAAAACTAGAAGACAAAAAATACTAAGATAGAAAATACTAAAAAAAATTGAAACTGAATCACATAGTAGCAAAAAAATACATTAAAAATACTATCAATAAATTCATCAGTAGATTTGCAAAAGCCAAGGAAATAATTAGTAAATTTGAAAGCTTTAATAGAAACTTCCCATATTTAATATAAAAAATAAGGAAATACGATGAAAAAAGAATGTGTCAGCTAAGAGCTTTGGGATAAAATCACATTTCTTAATGTATTCATAATTCCAAAGAAAATTATAGAACAAAAACTATTTTAAAGGTATGTCATTGGAATATTTTCAAAATTAGTCAATTACTATTCTTCCAAAATTAATCAGAGACAATTTTTCCTAGATAAATTAGAAAATGTCAAACAGAAAATATCAGAGCCCACAGATATAAAAAAATTTGTATACACATGCATACACATGTACACAGCGATTTTAAGATCATAAAAGGTAGGGGGCCAGGGAGATGGCTCAGTAGAATAAGCACTTGCCTGACAAGTGCAAGGGCCTGAGTGTAATCCCAGGTTCCACCAAAAAAAATTATAAAATGTAAAATAAAAAAATGTTACCCTGAACAATGGAGCAATATTAAATAATAGTGTAGGGATTGACTTACAAAAAAAGTATAGCAATTCTAAATATGTAGATCCCTCTTTTAAACAACAAAAATCACAAGAAGGTGGGAGGAAAGAGAAATCCACAATTATATCTGAAGACTTTAAGTTATTTCAGTATAATTAAAAATACACCGAAAGTCAATAAGGATATAGAGGATCTGAGCAATATTCCAATCAAAATGTCTTAAATGCACTAGAGAAAACTTCACCCAATAGTAGAATGCATAGAGTCAAATTATCAAGACAGAGCACTTTCTGAGTCATGAAACAAATCTTAACACTCTTAGAATTACTGCCTTATAAAGTGCAAATTTTGTTTGAATATATGTATTACTGACCACTACAACTTTCTTAGCATCCTCACAATGACTTGTCTATGGCATAATCTTCAAAAATAGTGTCATCTTATGTAAGATATTTGATGAATAGTGCCAATGATGGTTTCATTCTGAAGTAAAGACTGTAGCTTTAGAGCCCAGGCTGCTACCATGTGGATTGCAAAATGAGGTCATTATAAGTTAAAGTACGTCTCTGTTAACAACATTGGGTGTTAATATGTTCCTTCCATATTGGATCCAAATAGGTATCTCAGTGTTTCATGTTAGGCCTGTATTTGCCATCACCCCTTCAACTCCATACGCTATAAAAATACACACAGTGTAGGCCGTCTTCCTTCTTATGCCCTGCCCATGTGTACTGCTCACAGCAGTCCCACACTGCAGTATCACATTATCAGGCAGACTCAATACAAGAGCCGCTACACTATATCTATACACTATACACTATATCTGTACTGCTAATGACAGTTTTCAGTCTTCTCTACACTAACTGTAGTCAACGTTACTGGCAGAATAGTGTCATTTCTAGTCTGATGAAAAACTTTTTAGGGAATGCCAAATAGCTCAGCGGATTCAAGCACCTGCAAGCAGGTTCAGGGATGGGGGTTCAACTCCCGGGCCTGCCATGCCGGCCCCACCCCCTTGGGACATGCTGACATGGCAATTGAGACTGGGCATGGTGGCTCATGCCTGTAATTCCAGCACTTGGGAGGCTGTAAAATGATAATTACTACAAGTCTAGTAGTGAGACTCTGAACACCCTGTAGACCCTTCCCTAAAATACAAAATAAATACATAAATAAAATGAAAACTTTTAAAAGTAGGCTTACTTCCTGGTCTAAGTTCACAAGAGTCTTACAAACTATAGGAGAAAGCATACATCTTGCTATTAATTCACATGTAGCAATGTCTTTAGTTTCCTATTTTGTCTCTCTAAAGTACACTGTATACCATACTACTAAAGAAGAGGTGACTCCAAGCCTGATGTAGAATTGAATATATGATGATCCTTTGGGATTATTATATCCTCAGTAGCAGGTGAATACAACCACCTCTCCCACTGTCTTTTCACTATCTAATCACATGTGTCACATCTATGATTTCTTGATTAACAACCCCTTCCATTTTAGGGATTTAAATTTGGTACATTATTACAAATCCAGTGAGGTCCACACACATCAACTAGCATTGTAACAGCTTGGTAGCCCTGGATGACCAGACAAACATCCATGATGGAGAAACTTCACAGCCCAGCCCATCTGACTAGTGCATTCCAGTGCAATTTGGACCCCACTGTTAACTTCATGCTCACTTGTCATTTAATATATATTTATATATTTTGGACATTGAACTCAGGTCTTGTTTATTTGAGTTTTTTCTTTTCTTCTTTCTTTTTTTTGTATTTTAGGGAAGGGTCTACAGGGTGTTCAGGGTCTCACTACTAGAACAGACTTGTAGTAATTATCCTGTTTATAGCCTCCTAAGTGCTGGGATTACAGGTGTGAGCCACCATGCCCAGTCTCAATTGCCATGTCAGCATGCCCCAGGGGGTGGAGCCAGCATGGCAGGCCCGGGAATTGAACCCCAGGCCTCCACACCCTATCTCAATTACTGTCTCAGCATGCCCCAGGGATGGGGCCAGCACAAGATTGAACCCATAACTCTTGCACCTGCTTGTAGGTGCTTTAATCTACTGAGCTATTTGGCTGGCCCATCAAGTCCTATTTATGATAAACAAGATCTCTACCAATAAATTATGCCCTCAATTAATTATAATTATTAGTTTTCTTTGGAATCTATTATCCTCACTTTTCTCTACCTATCCTATAATTCTGCCCTCCCACCTCATTATCCTACCTCTCATAGTCCTAGGACTACATTGCTCAAAATAAATGAAGTTCATTTCTGATCATTGCCGAGTGACTTAAGGAGATAATGCCACCCTCCCCTCTCTTGACACTCCCTGCCAGAGCCTAGCCATTCTCCAGTATGTGCGACTGCTGCAGTTATTCAGACCACACAAATTCAATGACATCCTGGCTAGATTTAATATTGCTAGAAAAATTGTGAATGCTTACAAAATGCCATCTACACAGTGAAAGTTTTTTCCTTATCCCTATTTCTTTTTGTTGTTGTTGTTGTTGGAGTTTGAGTTTCACTAAGTTGCACAGTTGGCCTCAAATTCATAAACCTTCTGTCACATTGTCTTGACACAGATTTCTTTGTGTTATGGACAGTGACAAGATCAGACACATAATGATTCGTTATTCAGCTACACATCTACAGGAGCTAACTCTTTCTGTCCTCCACCTACTTTTTTTTTTTTTTTTTTGGCGGAACTGGGGATTGAACTCAGACCTTTGCACTTGCCAGGGAAGTGCTCATTCCACTGAACCATCTCCCCAGCCCCATCATCTACTTTTTTAACATAGTCAACTTCTGAAGCAAGCCTGTTTCTTCTTTAGATTCTATCACCTGGAACCCTAATTTCAGTATTGCTCCACACATCCCACTACCATCTCATCACACATACAGAAATCCATAACCCCTATGCCAGGGCTGAACTGCACTTCCTGACAGGCACTGTCACCTCAGCTCCATTTCCTACTATGATCTTTCTCAGTTTTTGGTACAATTTCACTCTCCCACTGATATCTCTGCTTATGATTTCCCCCCCTTTCTCCAATGCCCAATTCATTTCATCACCGTAAAGGACCTCTGTCTCAAAACTCTCTCCCATTGTATGAACTTGCTACTCAGAGAGTACACACAGCCCAAGTCCTCTACTGTTCTCTCTGCTGGGCTTTCCATCAATCCTTGGATGGGTCATCAATTCTCATTACCATCTCCGGTCAGGCTCAGAGGAAGATTTACCTTAGCCAGTGGTCCCACTACTTCATGCCACTCCACAAGACCAATTATACCTCTAAATATTTATTTGAATTGCTTACATGGCTTTGTCTTCTAAATTCTTTGTAATATACAAGAAACATTCTGGCTTTGCTCCATATGAATAGCCTATTGGTACCTAACTAACTGTGTTTTCCTCTTAGACAAAAACCTTGATCCCTAGTATTATTTAGCTTAATACTTTCTTATTCTGATAGTCTCTCTAATATCATACATTCACTAGGCTTGCTAAGGCGTAGAAGACAATGTTTTCTTTTGGGCCCTTGTTCTAGTCATGAAAGTGCCACTAAACTGCTTAGTGGTCCCTGTCACTACTCTCTGCCATAAATAAACCAATCACCAAATAAATTTCATTAACACTATCCAGGAAATGACAGACTAAATGTGCGGTTCCTCTCCTAGTTAATATATTGAAACTGTATTTCCAAGTTGGTGACAGTTGGACCAAGGGGTCTTTGAGAAATTAGGTCATGAGAGTGGAGGCCTTGGGAAGAATATAGTGTTCTTATTAAACAGGCCCCACAGAGTTCCTTTTCCCTCATGCTGTGTGACAACACATGGAAAAGACAGCCGTGCATCAGTCAGGATGGAGGATCTCACTGAGGAGCAAGCCTGCTCCATCTGGTTGTGAATTTACCAACCTCTAGAATTTCTCCTGCTTGTAAGCCACTCAGGCATGTATATTTATTGAAGTGTACACAAACAGGCAACATCCAAAATTTCTAAGCACATAAAACAAGTTCCTGATGCTCAGATAGCTTTCATCGGAGGTGAGGCAAAGCTTCCTTCTAGTCTTCGCTTTGTAGTCTGTCCTTGAATTGTGTCAGCTGGGAGTGATTAATTCACTTAAAGATGATTTTCGCTACATGAAAATAGCGATGAAGGGGGTTTAGCTATTCAAATAACTCAACAAATGAAACGAGGTATTTTTGTTAATAAGAGTAGTCTGTTTAATTTCTTTCTAGCAAATGGTGTGAACATCCTCTGACGTTTTTTGGCTGCTTCTCCACTTCATGAGATGATGATGGTCACTGTCTAAGGTCTCTTCATTTCCATCATAGCATGGTCTAGGTACATGGGCTTTAAAACTCTTATTTTAGCACATTCAGATTCAGTTGAAAACTTTTTTTTTTTTTTTTTGAACTGGGGATTGAACTCAGGCCCTTGACCTTGCCAGGGAAGCGCTTATTTCACTGAGTCAGCTCTCCGGCCATGAGCCATCTCTCCAGCCCAGATTCAGTTGAATGAGACTCAGCACATTTCCATTATCAATCAAACATTTGCATGAATTGTAATAAGGAATCTGACTCAACTTTTGGTGTTTCCAAACTGACAGTTTTTTAGCCATGAACCTCTAGGTTCCTTTTCATGCCATATTTGGAAAGGCTGGCTTTTTAGAATCCATCAATCCTCTTTCTTGTCATTCTTGAGAAGTTCCAACTACAGAATCTCATCCCATAGTCAGAAAACCTCACCCTGACATCTGAGCCATAGCCCCCACCAAAGCCAGAACAACACCGATTCTTGTTCTTGGTTGGCATTTTAGGCCAGATCACAATTATTCTGCTTTACCAAGAACCTCTTTGTAAGCACTAAACTTCCTTTCAAAGTCTCCTGAGGTGGGGAATAATGGACTCACTAGCTTAGAAAGACTAACTTGTCTTTGCACTGAATAAATGCAAAATGTGTTTATGAATCTCGGTGAAATTATACTAAAAATTAATTACACAGCTTATATGGAAAATTCCCAAACATTTAGAGATTAAATATCATCTTTGACAAGTGAGTTTAACTGAAGAAAACTAAAAACTAAAAAGGCAATATGTCAAAAAATTGAGAAGATAATAAAGTGCGCTTTAAAGATTTAAAATGTCACCTGCTTGTATTGGAAGCAGCTGTCACACAAATTATTTTTTTCTTAAAAAATAAAAAATGAAAACAAATTCAACCAAAATGAAGTATAAGAATGATGAAGAGCAGAAATCAGTGAAGTTTAGAAGAGAAAAGAAAGAAAATCAAATGAAAAGCTAAGTCTTTGAAATGTTCAGTAAAGTGATAAATCTTTGGTTAAGATGTAGAGAAACATAAATCACGACTAAGCATTAGCAAAGTAGCATCATTGTAGAACCTACAGATGTTTAAGGAACAGGGACTATGTTGGGGAATTCCAAGTTCATAGCTTTAATAATTTAGATGAAATAGGTAACATCTTTAAAAGAACTACTCCAAAACTCAGGGTGACGTTCACTTACTACTTAACAATCTGCACTACTAAAGTGGAGACTCCAGTAGAAAATAAAGTTTTAAATAACAAAACAGAGAGAGATCTCTTTTTCACAATGTTTTCATCCTTTCCTATTATTGTTAAGTAGACTACATATTTCTTAGAAATACCATTGTAAAGAAACAGTGGTTTTAGGAAACTCACACTACTATTAAAGTAAGATAATTTGAAACATAATTAATATAAGCTACACATAATATCCTCTCCTAGAAACTACATTTTAATTTTTTCTAAAACATTTTGGGGGCTTGCCAGACAGCTCAACAGACTAAAACACCTGCGTAGGCAAAGTGCAGTGGCCAGGGTTCAATCCCAGTGTGCCTGCTGTCCTGGCCCCAGGGCATGCTGGGACAGCAATTGAGGCTGAACTTGGTGGAGCACACCTATAATCCCAGCACTTGGGAGACTGAAAATAGGAGAATCACTACAAGTCTTATCTATGTAGTGAGAATCTGTAGGCTCTATAAATCCTGTACTAAAATTAAAATAAACAAATAAATAAAATGTCTTTGGAAGTAATATATTTAAGAAACTAGATGTGCATTGGTTGTTTTTATTTTCATAAAAATTTGAAAAATTCACCAGAAAAGGTCTAGATATGGCCTCTTTCACAGTTTGCCTGAAAACATGAACAGAAATTTTTAATTTTCTCACTGAAGTCTTTAATTAGAGGAGGAAAATTTTATTGTAATTCAATATAAGTGGAACTTCATTTATGCTATTCCATTTTTTAACTATAAAATTTCTCATTAGACTCCAAGTGGTGCTCCTGTCTGATTTTTCAGGTTAATATTATTTTATACCCAATCAGAAAATGAGAAAGAGATGATGAAGAAGAAATTGTCTATAGCATACATTCTGCTACCCACTAATTCCATTATATTTTTCAATCTTCATATTCTACATCGAAAGTAATTTGTAGAAAGCATTTACTAAGAATTCTTCCCTGGATAGAAACAAATTAAAATCCTGGGAATAGAGGAGATAAAATATGAATGCAATAAACTCACACTGGATCAAGAGAAACACAGTTGCTGACCTTGATTGAGTTTTCTTTCACTTTACTTCTTTTTAAAAAATATTTTTAAAGTTAGAATATTTATTAAGGGGCTGTTACAATCATTTTTTTAAATTGCAGCTATTAGACAGGTACCTTACAAATTAATTATGGGTTTTGGTATTTTGCACTCAAAGTTATATTGGCATTGAGACTGAAGACATATTCCAAACAGGTCATGAAGTTTAATTAACCTTTTATCACATTCAACTACTTTAAGTTCCATGAACTTGACTTTGTCCTCTAAATGTAACAATACAAGTTTGGCATCTCATTAATAAACATGACAGCATTTATTAACACTGCCATGTAACTAAAGTAAAACTTCATCAATTCAGATCTCAAGGAACCAGAAGTAATCAAGCTAGAACTAAACAGGAACAAATTATCTGACATCATATTTTAGTGGCAAGAGAGCTGAGAAGCTAAACAACTTGCTGTTCCTGTCAAACAATCCTGATTACTTGTCATTGTGGAAGAGGTTGGTGGAGAATGGAACGAAAGGTTAATTTACTTCCACTCATCCAACCTCTCCCTCTGTCATTTACAAATAACCAAGGTCATTAATTGAAGATTTGCAAATCAATTTTAATGAATTCATGACTTCTGATATCATGTAATTTAAGTTACAAATAAAATAATATATGAGATCAACCATGCCAAAAGATTCTATTTATCATTATTTTTATCTGACAGCATCATCATTTACTGTTTATGGATTTGAAAAGTCTACATCTCTTGCATCAAATTTCTAAAATCAAATTTTATTCATTTGCTCTTCATTTATTCATTCGATCATCAATGTCTTTTTCTATCTTCCTTCTTTTCTCCCATCCAGCCCTCCCTCCTTCCTTCTTTATGAATATATCCTTTGTGAATACAGCCTGTTAAAACATTTTTAGGTGCAAAGCACTGTAAGGCATATAATTCATGTCTTTTTGTGTAAAATGTGTTATTATTTTAATTTTTTCATCTGTACAGATGTGGGGCATCTGCACTGAGAATTTTGGCACTAGTAATTAAGAGAAAAGCAGCTATTTTTTTTTAATTTGATGTACTGTCTGCACATCACCACGATTATATCTCAGAGTAATCCTTTAAAGAAGGTACCTTTATCTCAATACTATAGAAATACAAATCTCACAAAAAAATCAGATGTTATGATTAAATGCCAGAACATTCACCCATTTTCTTTGCAATCCAAACAACACATAACACTTCTCTATAAAAGAAAATAGAAAAGGCCTGATACATCTTTCCTCCATCCTGAATATTAGTGTATTGTTGCTGTTACTCTATATGCTGTCTTTATTGTAGAACAAAGATGTTTTACATTCTTTCTTTTCTTCTTTTCACCCTTCTTGGACTAGCCATGATTTTTATCTTCTATAGTATAGATGTTTGCTATCTGGATGCTGTTTGCTATCTGGAGGTTTCTGACTTGGAGGTGGTGAGCTTATTCCAGAATTAGACAATTCAAAAAGCAGTAAGCAACTCACCCATGAAAGTGATATTTACATAAATTAGTACCAACTAGCCTTGATCATGAATTTCAAAATAAATCTTTTATTGGGGTCTCATGCCTTGAGCTACTTATTTATTTATTTATTTATTTTTACCCTTACCCCAGGATCATTGCTTTATATCATGGATCCTGTAATTCAGATCTGCCTAAACTTGAAACTGGCCTTCTCAAGTCTTTATAGGGAAATCACAATGAAAGTTCCTGTCTTAAACTTTTCCCTGTCCTTCTGTTTCTTGACTGTCCCTATCTCTGTCCAGTGCCCCATGTTTGCTGGTGGTCCCTACAGTGTGATGTGATCCTCTTTTAGGATTTATGTTTTCAGTGGCCTTTATCTCCTGATTTGATAGTCTTATCATGTTTAAATAATTAGAAAGCCTATTGAAATTCCTTGTTTCTCTCTCTCTCTTCCAGCCTTTAAAAGAGAAACTTCCCTCATTCCACCTTTCCCTCCTTCCTTCTTTCTCTTCCCATCCCTTCCCTTCTTTTTCTTTTTTTTTCTTTGACTTGAATGTAAGAAGTATATAGAAACTAGAAGCTATTTAAATGAACTGTTATCAAATTAGTAAGTGTACTGTCTTGGCTGAACTTCATAAAATAAATTTTAGCAAAATGCATAGTATGAATTTTGAATGGATATATGTTCTTTCATATTTAATGATCTTGAGTGTGAAGATACACTTCAAACATCTACCTTGAGATATATAAACTTTAGATGAGGGGGTCAGTCTTTAAACACCATTAATATTTTTAGGATAAGAGAAAATTATTCATTGGAACCCTTAAACAACAGCATATGTCTTTTCCTTCTTATTAATCACAGACAAATACCAAGTTTAAATGCTAACTTAGTTTGCCTCCTAAGACAAAATATGAATAGAATTTTCTTAATTAGTGCCAAAATGACTCTACCCTTAATTTTTAAATATAATGAACAAAAGGAACTTGAATCGAAAAACTAAAGAATGAATTAATATTAAAATATTTCTTACTATTTTAATAAAATCTATTTCTAAATTAGATTTTTTTTCATTCATTGCAGAACATATATATGAATTCTTTGTTTTAAATTCATACCATCTTACACATGTGTTTCAGCTTCTGAGAGTTTTTAAAATTTTTTTTATTATATGGAATTTTTAACCCTATTTTGTTTTATATTTTATTTTGAGCCTTCTGTATTTTCCTTAAACTATCACTTATATTTTACCTCCCTTTTCTTTTATTTTCATTTGTTTCCTTGCTGCTTAACTACCTTTTCTTTTTCTCATGAAAGAAATAACCTCAAACTCATATCATCTCCCTTATATTCAATTATGAAAATTGTTTGGGTCACTTATCATTTACCAGTAATCAAGGAAAGCTACACGGATAGAAGGATGAGAAAGATAATTTTTCTTTTGCAGGAGATAAAAGAAGAATGGAAAAAATAACAATTAACTAAGACCAAATGTGAACATTGTTATATCAGAAATATATAGTAAATACCTCATGAGAACAGGGGATGTTTCCCAAGCAAGGATGGATAGGGAACGAATGGGCACAGAGGTGCTGCTATTAGGATGGAGAATTGGAGAAGAAATACGTGTTTTCCTGGGAGGCAAGGGTGTAAAGAAGGTCCATGTTAATGTTATCAGAAATATAAAACACTGGGCTGCAGAGATAGATGAGCAGTCTAAGAGCATGACTAGGCAAGTACAGGGACTGGAGTTCAACCTGCAGCATGGCGTGCTATGCCAGCACTATCCCAGGTGTGCTGAGGGGCCACCAAGACTTGGAATAGTGGCATTTGCTTGTAATCCCAGCACTGGAGAGGCTTAAACAAGGGGACAAAGGGATCACCATGAGTGAATATATATTAACAGAGGATAAGTTTACAAAGGCCAGAATGCCTGTAATGCTCAAGTCACCCTCTCCTCAGACCTTTTAGTCAATTTTCTGACTCTTTTTGTGACACAGACAGCTGCCACTCTGAACTGCTTCTCTAAACCTCCTTAAGGTCTTGGTATCTGCTAAGATACAGCCAAGGTTGGGTATTAGCACGAGATCAGGAGAATGGAGTCAGAGGACAGAATGTCCTCCTAAGAGCTACTCTCTCTTCATTAAGTCAGACCAATTGTTTCCAGTAGTTGCCACACTGCTCCATATTGTGGCTTCCCTGGAAGGTCTCTTCTCCCAGTATCTGATTCTTATAGATTTCCAGGAACTTCTCCTCTATCTCATCTTTGAACTTCTGAGATTCACTAACTTCCTATTATTTGTAAGATTGGGGGTTACCAATCTTTAATTTGTTCAAATCCAATCTGTAGCTTTTCAGCAATATTTCAATAAAGAATTTGCATTTTAAACCTCTGAGTTAAATTTTGTTTCTTACCAAGTAGACTTAAATGCTAGGATAAAGTTTACTGGTGAATTATTCTTAAAATCTCAATCATTTATTAATTTTTTACCAGATTCAATAAAATCTTGGCTTTTGGTATCTATTTGTATAAATATAGAAATAAATTTTAAAAACCAGTAAAACTGTAGTAGAAGATGGAAAAATAATATTAAGAATTTTTGAATGCCAATAATATTTCTTGATTAAACCTGGTTATGAACTAAAAGTGAAGTTTGTTTTTCCCCAGGAATAAATACACTGCATAGTAGAATTTATCACACTGACACAAGACAGTTAAACTCCAGGCAGAAGATCCTGTTAACCTAGAAAAAGTGAGCAAGAAACCGTGAACACAGTCCTTCTAGGCTAAAAGCTATGGTTGTCATGTCCTAGTCTCTTCTCATCTTGACCTTGAATAATAATCTTTCATCCTAAACTGTGCACATAAAAGGGCAAGAAACAACAAAGCCTTCCAGAACCAGCTGAACACAAAAGATTACCTTCAGGAAATACGTGAAGTTAAAAACACAACAAAGAGCAAGCCTCTGGTGCTGCAGATATCTCCTTGAATCCCACTCCATAAATTCCATTTTCTTTACAAAAGCATGTCCATGTTACATAGGAATGATAGGTAAAATGAGAAGATAAATGGGCAGCCAGTGTTGCTACATGTCATCTGCACTGGATTTCTCACTGTACCCTCCTGCATGAATAAGAAAATATTCTGGGTGTGGTTACCAATGCATGTTACTGTTCGAAATAATCCCAATTGATGATAATTAAAAATAATTGAAGGGTAAAATAGAAGTAAACGGTGGTATCCCAGAATCCTAAGAGCACATGAGCCTCTGTGTGTACATTATATAATGAAATATCTAAACATTTTGTGAAAAAAATATAGAACCCACACCAAAGAAACCAATATTAATGAAATAGACAAACTAAAATAATAATGTAATTTGAGTATAATTAGTTTCAGAGATAAGAAAATATACTGGCCATATAAAACAAAACATAACAGTCATATAATGAAAAGAACCAACCAGAGGGGTCAGGGAGATGGCTCAGTAGAATAAGAGCTTCCCTGGCAAGCACAAGGGCCTGAGTTCAAT
>NDGN011508242.1:509-16650 GCA_002564285.1 Tympanoctomys barrerae
GCTCAGCCCACCAGGGGGCGGGGCTGGCTGGCATGTGGTGCTGGGGGATTGAACTTCAGTCCCACATTTTGCCAACCTTGTTTCAATAGGTGCTTTAGACCACTGAGCCATCTCGCCACCCCCTCTGTACCTTCTTTTGTAATTGTTTTTTGATTGTTTGTTTCGTTTTCTTTTGTTGTAGTGCTGAGAATTGGGTCCACAGTGGTCGTCATCCATTTTTTTGTGCTTTATTTTCACAGAGTGTCTCACTAAGTTGCCAACAGGGTGGGACCAAACTTGTGATCCTTCTGCCACAGCCTCTCAAAGCACTGGGATTTCTGGTACACAGCACCATACCTGGACTTTTTCCAGAATTTATGTAGTGTTCGTTCTTAGGCTCAGGTCAGGGAACCATTTGGCATTAATTTTTATATATAGTCTGATGTGAGGACCAATGTTCACTTACTACATGCAAATACTAAATCTTTCTATTGCAATTTGTTTAAGTGACTCATGTTCTTTTATTGAATTAGTTTGGCACCTACTTTTTGAGAATAAGATAACATAGATATATAGGTCTATTTCTCAGTTCTACTTTATTCCATTGACCTATTAATGCAACCTTGATTGCTGTGGCATTGTAGTAAATGAGATTATGTATTGTGAGATCTCCAACTTTTTTTTAACTGTTTCAAATTGCTTTAGCTTATCTAGAATCTTTGCCATTTCATATATATTTGAATCATTTTTAGTTTTTACAAAGAGAAAAGATTCCCCTGAATTTTAATTGCAATCACACTGACTGTAGATAAATCTGGAGAGACTTGACATTTTAAAAATAGTCTTCTGATCTGTGAAAAGAGTATAGCTCCATTCCATTTAGGCCTTCTATAATTTCTTTTAACAATGTTTTCGCAGTTTTCTGTGCACATACTGTTGGTCAACTTTATCTTCATGTATTTCAGGGTTTTATCATAATACAAATATGCTTTTCTTCAAAATTTAAAAATTTTTCACATCATTATTTTAAGAAAGATATTGGAAGTAGCATCCAGAAAAGTAGTATTGGTCCAGCCTAACAGCTCAGTGGATTAAAGAACCTGCAAGCAGGCCCAGGGACCAGGGGTTAAATCTCCGGCCCTGCCAAGCTGGCCCCACCCCCAGGCACCCTGAGATGACCATTGAGACTGGCGTGGTGGCACATGCCTGTAATCCTAGCTCTTGGGAGGCTGTAAACAAGAGAATCACTACAAGTCTGATCTAGGAGTGAAACCCTGAACACCCTCTAAACCCTTTCCTAAAACACAGAAAAGAAAAAATAATGAACAAACAAGTAGTATCAATTAAAGACCAAAGTAAAAAGTGATCCTAACTGGTAATTATTTCTAATGCAGAAGATGATATGACAATAGAATCATTGAATAAAACAAATAATACAAAAGAATTGTTATTGCTGGCTACTTTTATATCTAAGCATAGAAATTACTTTTTCGTTTGCAGTGAACAACACAAAGCATACCGAGAAACCTATGGAGAAGAAAAAGGCCTAAACTGTAGAATCTGAAGGCCTCAACTCTAATGTGGACAAATTATATAGTCCAAGAAAAATAAACCATAATAAAATTTTTCAAGCCAGGGATAGCTTAGCAGCATAAGCACCTGCCCATTAAGAGCAAGGTCCTGAGTTTGATCTCCAGTACCACAAAAAAGTTTTTCTTCCTTTTCATTGTTTATTGAATGACTATTTAGTGAATATTCAAAGAATCAGACACTATGACAAGTACTATAAAATAAGAATTCTGCACACCTTGTCTTTAAGGGGTTATAATGAAGGCTCAAGTGAGAAAAAGTTCTATGAAATATTTTGGTAAACTTAAATTTCACATGCTGTTTTTATTATTATTATAATTATAGCAGGGGGCAAATGCACTTATAGGTTCTACAACTTTAATACAGAGCTATTACCAAAACAAAAATTAGCTCTAAAATTAAATGGATTATAGCTAGAGAATCCAAAAAGTAAGCACTCCATGGCACACCAAAGCTTTCTCTTGAATTACTCTGTAGTTGTGTCATATAAATAACATCTAAATCCAGAAATGCAGATGAAGATCAATTTGACAGTTTTTAACTTTATAAAGGAAAAGAACTGGTTTAAGATTTGTGATTTTTTTTTCCTTTCAGATAAAGGACATAGCCTTATTATTTCTATTAACAAGGTATTTATTGTTTAAAAGTTTCTATTAAGAATCTGGCAAACTTACAAATATGACATATGGACTTAGAATTTGGAAGTACACCAAAAGACATTACATAAAAGAAAACCATAAAAATTCCAGTTTCCATGGTTTTAGATTAATAATCAAATAACAACACATATGCTATGGGTCATTAAGTCCTACAAACACTGAAAAATACTGTTTGGTATTTCCTTTTTCTTTAGATTTGATTCTCATAAAGGATTCTGGTGTCAGTTATTAGAAGAAGGTAAAACAAAATGCCTTGGAAAGAGTAAAGGAAGAAAATACCCTCCAATGGATTCTGATGTAAGTACAGTTTTAGCAATATAAACTAAATGTAGAAAACACCAATAACATCTACCTTATCTATTTATTTAGAAAAATGATTGAAATAAAAATTCAGCTTTCCTAAAAATTAAAGTAACATTTAAGGTTATATATATGTAGGTTTCTTGCACTGATTTTTCCAATTACATATGAATACATGGTATTTGTGGAATTTGCCATTTTTGATGAGAACAAAAAAAGTTACTCATTTCAAAAGAAAAAAATCAGACCTATGTAGAAATTTTAGCACTAGAAATGTTATCTAAAACCAAGGAAAGACATTATGTATTAGAAATAGGACCAAAAACTTTCTAATTTTTTTCATTGTCAAGTGACTATGAACTATTGTGTGGCTTGAGTAACAATATTAATTACTGGTATAATATACTAAGGTTTGAGCTTTAATATTATAATAAACTCAGACAATGTGTATGTTTCCCAAATGCTAACATACTAGCTGATAATTTAGGCTTTGAGGAATGGAAGCATGCACACTGTAGGATCTAGTACTTTATATTTGCTTTGTTTCAAATGGTAACAACATGACCCTTCATGCTATAGTTTTCTCACTTGATATATACTATATTTTGAGTTTAATGCTCCTTTCATGAATAGCAAATTTTATTCATATTTTTATGTAATAATCACTCAAGTTAACATATACCTTGGATATAAGAATATAAGTAAATTACAATATTTTAAAACTCAGAAGTAAAAATATTCAGGATTTTTCAATAATATTCAATATATTGAGTGACAATATGGAGCTAGTCTAAGAATCATCAGGTAACATAGACTTATTAGGAATTTTTATCTAACAAGATTTTGAGGACCATTTGTTGTACCAGTTCTGATAGAGATAAGATAGCAAGTTTAGACTAATAATCAAATAACGCATATGCTGTGGGTCATTAAGTCTTACAAATATTGAAAAATACTGTTTGGGGCTTCCTATTTCTTTAGATTTGATTCTCATAAAGGCTTCTGGTGTCAGTTATTAGAAGAAGGTAAAGCAAAATATCTTGGAAAGAGTGCTCACCATATTCATATTGAACATGCTCATATTTAAATTCTGTATGGGAGGCAGGAGGAAGAGAAAGATTCTCTTGTTTTGAAAACAAGTATTGTTTAATTATTGAAATATACCTTTATAGTATTATGTAAACAATTCTACTGAATTAAAAGAAATGAAAGGGCAATTTTGATAGCATTTCAAGAAAGCAATATAAAAATATATCTCAGAACATTTCCCTAGATATTTATTAAAGCTAAACTGTTTGAAAGATACTGAGGAAAATATTTCTTGTATGTCTAAGATAGATATGTTTAGAAATAGTACAAAATTTGATAGTATACACAGATAAGAAAAAACATTTTTTCGGTATATAGGCCATATTCCCAACAAGGTTATTTTGCAGTACCTCTTGCATTTATTTGAGGAGCTAAAGTGGCTGATTTTTGTGCAAAAAATGCCAGAAAAGAAGCAAAAGTAGAAGAGGCTCCACAGAGGAAATGGAAACACAAATATATGGGACAGAAAGGGGTAAGCAGTATTCCCACCACACTGTTCACCTCTCCTCCTAGAAGAGAAAAATGCCGAAGTCTAAAGACTACCAATGAAGTATATAAGATGTGCTACATGATTAATACAATCTTAATATAACTGTAATAATTTTAATACAATTTTAATCCAAGCCTGTGTATTGATACTTGATACTTTCAGGATAGTATTTTGTTTTCTTTTTCTTTTTTTTTCTTTTTTCAGAGACAGGGTCTCATGATGTAATCCAAGCTGGCCTTGAACCCACTATGTGGCCCAGGCTGGCCTAGAACTTGCAGCAACCCTTCAGCCTCAGCATCCTGAGTAATAGGGTTATAGGCAGCTATGGTTATGCCCAGCTGATCTGGCATATTTGATACTTCAACATAATCAAAGTCTATGAAATATATTGTAACAAACAAAATAAAATGTACTTTCATCTCTCCTGCCCCCTTCAGAGCAGAGCATTTCTGTCAAGCTACTACAGAGATCACAACGTGGAACTCTCAAAGCTGCTGCACAAACTGGGGCAGCCTCTGCCATCCTGGCTGAGACAGGAGCTGCAGAAAGTGAGATAGCGCTGGGAAAAGACTCATTAAAAATTTATCTTCCATGTAATAACATACACCTTTTCCAAAGCTTCCAGAGCTACCAAAAGGCTGGCAAAAAATATACCTCTCCAAGCACGAAAAAGAACAGTTTCTTCCATGTGCTGGCATGTGGATGACTAGGGAAAGAAAACTACGAGTGGTGAGCTGTGGGGCCTGTGGCCGTCCTTATAAACCACGCTCGATGGCGGGATCGCCGTGGCTTGCGGTGCACTGGTGTGGAAGTCAGTAGCAATCAACGTACATGAACGCAAATGCAAAATGTTTCATTTCATAGTAACATTTACACTTTTCTACATCAACTAAGATTGCATCTCTACATTTTAGACCACCATTTGCCTGTATGTTTTCTTATTCTTTGATTTTATAAAGTGTCCTACAAAACAAGAACCAAAATAAACATCACAATGTAACATACAGTTCCAAAAACATTACATTCATGAAAAATGCTTGCCAGCATTTAACTTTACAGAAGTATTTAGAAAACTATGTAAATTATAATTTGTGTTAGACCAGAGACAAGAAAGTCATATATGAGCTTTTTCTGTATCAAAAAGATAAGTGCGAAAATGGTAATTTTTTCATATATATAAATAATCTAGTACATTTGTGTAAAAATGACTAAAGCTTCCATCATAATGTAACTGTTATGCTGAAATGTATATATGAAGTAAACCTTTCAGATGGCAAATAGAAACACACTGAGTATATCAAAACAGTAAATGATAATGTACGTATACTGATTCAATCTTCTAGAAAGGAGAAATGTTAGGTATCTCAAGATATGCCAGTGAGAATTCTTTGCCCATTTGTAAGCTATAAATCTATTACAGTAGTCCTCTCTGGTTCTACCAAAATGAATTCATGGAGTCTGAAGTATGTATCATAACCAGAAAAAAATCAACTTTTAAATATGGATGACTTTTTTATGTTCTCCAGAATAAAAGTTAAGTGAAAACTAAGAACAGTTTCCCTAGATGATGTATTTAGGCTCTTCACACTTAAATTATTGAAAAGCCACAATTTCTCCTATGTTCAAAATAAAATTGTACAAAGTATAGGTTTATAGCAAAAAATTAATATATGATTTGTTTTCCAACATTTGAGATGATGCTTTTGATACAAAGTAGTGAAAATAGACAGGATAAATTCCCATATTTTGAGAATATTTCATACATCACTCTCAGGAAGACAATAAGTTAAATTTCCCAAGTATCTACTAAATTAAATGCAAGAAATATAAAAATTAGCAAAACATGGTTCTTAAAATACATGTACACTTATATTTTAAATGATATATATGACTAATAATGTATCCAAAAAGAAAATAAGGCATATTTTCTTGTGTTACTATTTAATTTTTAAATATACTTTACATGTGCATAAAATTTAAATACAAAATAAATTCCATGCTATTGTTACTTAGCATTTATAATATAGTAGTAAAGGTCTGGTTAGGAAAAAGGATACATAAGGAAAAGCTATAGTTAAATATTTCCATTGTCATCATAACATGTGAAATTAAACTGTGTGTTATTTATAATTAGAAGACATGCTATCATATCTACTTACTATAAATGCTTTAGTGTACATTATAATTAATTTTTAAGGTTTTATGTACTCAAAGAATACATTAATTTAAAATAAAATGTCACAAAGAATTGAGAAGAAAAATTTTAACCCCTGGATAAAAACCAAAATCAAAATCACTTGGGTAAATGTAATAGCCTTCTTCATGCTTACGACAGTCTCTTCTGAGACAGCACAGACCAAACATACTAGGAGAGTCGTTCATCTCCATTAATTTAAGAAAACATGTCTGATTCTGCAAAGGTCAGATAGCATGATGATAGACCCCCAGCAGTTACCTACACGAAGCAGAGTTTCCGCTGCTACAGGAAAAAGGGAAATAAAAACTGATCCACATATGCTTAAAGGTGAGATATACATTTCAGCTTCTAAGCAAAACTGCTGATGGCATTCCTTTGTGTAGTTAAATTGAATTCATTGTGCTCATCCTCTAAAATAAATGTTAAAAACATACTCAGTGTTTGTATAATGAATAGAGAAGAAAGACAGTACCAAAATTTATTCATTCACAAGTTCATGTTTAGTGCTAAGAAAAGCAACAAAAGCTGTGAAAGGATCTTTGATCGCTTACTATGTGTTGGAGACAGCATAAAATTCTAGATATCATGCATACTTTTTACACTATACTTCACCTGACTATTATATTATTCTGAAAGTAACAAAACACACCTGAGAAAAGAATGAGAAATAGCGTGACTTAAAACTAGCTTTGTATAGTACTCCCTTTTTCATTGCTTAAAATATGAAACTTCCTCAGGAAGAAATGAAATGGTTATTTCAATGTTTATAGTTATTCTTGTCATTCACATTGAATGAAAATTACTGGAAAGATTTTCTCTCTGAGTTTTTTAAAAGAACATATCTGGATATAATTCTGATGGTGGCATGGTACCTCATATGTACAACAATAAACTCTGATAAGAAAATGAAGATTTTGGGCCTATTAATTTTAGGTAATAAGGAGATATTTGATTGTTTTGCCTTGGGGAAGTGGAAAGTTATTACAGAAAATAGATACCACAAATTCAATTTTAAGTGGAGAGATGGATGAAAAGCTTCCAATTAGGTAACAAGTAAGATTTTTACTTTATTTAAACTTCCAAAGAATTCTCTAAAGTTGGATGTTGTTTGAGGGGTTGTTTTGATTTGTTTTATTGTTTAGTTCTAACAGATAAAAGCAGTACCTGTATCTGTGGAGCCCTAGAATAAGAAAATTAGAGAATCGCACGTTTTTTGCTTAATAGGCTTGAAAACTTGTATTTTATAGTTTCTACTTCCCAATACTCTTCCCAATAGTCTTCCCCACAAATGGGGCATATTTTAGAACCTTAAAAGTTGCTGACTATCCGGGCTGGCGAGACAGCTCAGTGGACTAAGGACTATGTAGGCAAGCGCAAGGACCCAGGTTCCATCCCCAGCACCACATGCCATGTGGCCCAGCCCCAAGTGCACTGAGCCAGCCACCAAGACCAGAAATGGTGGCACACTCCTGTGATCCCAGTACTGGGGAGGCTGAAAACAGGAGGATCACTACAAGTCTGAGCTGCATAGTGAGACCCCTGTACCAAATACATTTTTTTTTAAAAAAGTTGTTAACTATCGTTATAAAAATCTAGGAAATAGTTTCTACCAAAAGAAGGAGGGAGGGTTGGTGAGATAGCTCAGTGGCCTAAAGCACCTGCTTAGACAAAGCCCAGGGGCCACAGTTTGACCCCAGCACAACATGCTGTGCAAGCCTCAGCCCTAGGGTGTGCTGAGCCAGGCCACAGTCTGGGCATAGTTGCACATGCCTGTAATCCCAGCTCTCGGAAAGCTGAAAGCAAGAAGGTCACCATGAGTCCCAGCTGTGTAGTGAGACCATGCAACAACCAAATACATTAAATAAATAAATAAATAAAACTTTCAAAAAAAAAGGTTTTTTGGGGGAGGAGGCATCTTAATTCTCCACAAACTTTCTTTTCCATATTCCAAGCCTTTCCTTCATTGACACCAAATTTTCTTATGCTGCAACCCATCTTGGCTTTGTTCATAAAACAAGTTACCCATACGGCTTGTGTCCCTAAACACAACCGTGTGTCCCATAGGTTGTCCTAAATAGAGGGCAACCTCTCATAGCAAATTGCCCCTATCTAAATTGCCCCTGTCTAAAATATGTCTTGCTATCAGTTTTCTTTCCAAAATTCCATCTTTTGTTCTATCTACTACAGGATCAACCAGGACAAGTAAACCAATCCATCAATCTTAGTGTGTTACAGTGACATATTCTGATGCTTTCCAGAGATATCAGCCCTAAACTTTCCAGGAAATATATTTTAAATCCTAAGAAATGACTAACTAGTAAGAAGGCACTAAACTGGTCAAACAGTTTGGTATGAAAGTGTTTCTTTGATTTCAAATTATACTCTATAACTAAGTTCTATTTTGCTCAAGATAGCTCTGCTTGATAAGCATGCATAACACAGCTGTTCCTTTCTTCCTGTCTGTGTCCCCAACCTCCTTACACACACACACACACACACACACACACAGAGTCATCTCCAAGCAACAGTTATATAATAGCAGTCATGGTGAAAGACCCTTTAAGTATTATTTCTGAGTTACCGTGGAATGTTCATCTTTTCATTTACTTTATACAAAAGTTGACAAAATTTCATAGTCATGAATTTGGCCTTGCAAAATGAAGGCGGATGACAGAGTAATGATGAATTTTATGTCAGTTTGACTGGGCCAGATTAAATATTATTTTTGGGCCTGTCTGAGAAGGTGTTTCTGGATGACACTGGTATTTGAATTAGTGAACTCAGTGAAGTACACACCCAGCAGGGGCGCTCATCACCCAACTCACTGGGTCTAAATAGAGGGAAAGGTGGAAGGAAAAGCAATGCTTCTTTTCTGTTCTGCCTGACTGTCTGCCCTGGGACATTTATCTCATCTCTATGAGGTTGGAATTAATAGCTGTGTCTTCCTCTGATCTTGGGACCTCAGGCTCAGTGTCTGTCATATATCACTGCCTTCACCCAATCTCCAGCTGTAGAACAGTAGATCACTGGATTTCTCAGCATTGGTAAGCCTATGATCCAACCTCTCATAGTAAATCAGAGATACTTTATCAATACTATTTCTCTTGGGATATACAGTGTGACATGGATTCTATTCCCAAGAAAATCTATAATGTACTTTATATAAGCGTCTCACCTGTTGCCAAGGATACCTAACAGAATTAAGGTGTCACTTCTTCCCAAACATTGCTACTACTATTTCTTGCCTTTTAATGTCTCCAGTTTTTCTTCATAAGAGTTTTCTGCACAGTCAAAGATTTAGCAAAAGTTACAGAATCAAATTTATTTGCTTATTTATTATTATACTGTCTTAGTATTCTCTCATTGCTGGGACAAATACCCAACACCCAAAATGAAGGAAGGAAAGGTTTACTCAGCTCACAGTTACTGGAGGTTTCAGTCCATACTAGGCTGGTTCCAAGGCAGAGAGGCACATGGCACAGAGCATTAGTTCATGGCAGCAGCAAAGAGCAAGAGAGCAAAATGGAAGAGTAGCAGCAACAGTGGCAAAAGAGAGGAAGTCTGTCTCTCTGTCTCACTTATGTTACATTCAGGCTATTCGCACCAGGCTGGTTGTACCACTCACACCCATAATCCCAGTAGTACTAAGGCCCATAATCTCAATGGATTGTGAGTTAGTCTCAAACTCTAGAAGTCCCCACCCTATGACTGCATGAGGCTTTAGGGGAACAACTAAATACAAACCATAACATATATTAAATCCTTTATTTCTTCTTGCATTAATCTTTAGGTAACATTTCTCCATTTATTTTGAAAAGTTGTGAAGACAAATATTGATGTTACTGAAAAATGAAACAAGCTTCCTATTGTAGGCAGCTGGATTAAATAGAAATATATGCAGTGAGTCAGGACCAGGCACTCTAAGGAGCCAGTATGGAAGACAAGATACACCTTGCAACTGTGGGAGATACAGACACTTTCATTGTGGGCCAGACCTCAAGACAAAAGATTTAAAAAATGCACCCACATACCAGAGACTGTTATTCTAAATAGGTATCAATCACCATGAAAAATCCAGGAAATATCACAAACCCAACACTCTATAGGATAAGCCCCTGTTCTATACTCATGCCCCCTTGATATGTGACATGCTTACCCATTTGATCCTGATTTAATCAATTTTACCTGAGCAATTATGCTAGTAACCTTACTGGTTGACCATAGTTCTGTCCCACCTTATGCCCACTTAGTAAATCCTCATGTTTACTACCCTGGACGCACCCCACCTCATGGATTTGCTCTATAAAAATCCCTAGAAAAGGCAAGTTTCTTGACAACTCACTCTGGTCTCCTTCTAAACTTCTCAGGGTTTTTGTTTGTTTGTGTGGGGTTTTTAGTACCGGGGATTGAACTCAGGACCCTGAGCTTGCCAGGCAAGAGCTTATTCTACTGAGCTATCTCCCTGGCCCCTTTTAATCTTCTCAAACAGAAACTGTCTTTCGCCCACTAAATACATTCTGCTCTTAATCTCCATTGTTCCTAAAATTCATTCTTTGATTTTAGAGAACAAACCCATTCCAGGTAGCTTTCACGTTGGGAGTTTTTCTTCTCTATATCACTGTCAACAATAGCCTTTGGAACATCTCTCATAAAAGGCAAAATCTTGAATAATGCCACTAAGTTAAAAATTGCTAATTCAAGCTAAATATCTCATTTATTATATTAAAGTTCTCCACAGAAATATACATAGTACCAAAAAAGGCAGAGTAAAGTCATGTATTTTTTTTCACATGATTTTAAAGGTAAGGTACCATGGTCTGCTTTGTGCAAGCTGGTGTCTCAGGAAAGTCATTGGTGCATTTTAAAATCCTGAACACCAGAAGCTATGGTGGCACATGCCTCTAATCTTAGCATTCTAGGAAGGTGAGACAGGAGGGTCACAAGTTCTAACTCAACCTGAGCAACTTAATAATTTAGCAAGATCTTAACTCAAAAAAAAATGGAGGGGGTACTCAATATTTAGATTGATGTGAAGACTCTCGGTTCAATACTCCATACCAAAAAAAAAAAAAAAAAAATTTTAATGGGAGTCAGGGAGCCAAAGGTAAAGATGCTACTCTGAGTTTGAAAGTCCAAGAACAAAGAGCACTGAAAACTGATCAGTGTCCTATCTCCAACAACCAGGCAGAGCTCATTCAATCTTCTACCTTTTTTGTCCCATTCAGTCCTTCACGAAATTGAACAGTGCCCACTGACACATGAAGTCTAACCTTCTCCAGAAGTGCCCTCACAACCACATTCAGAAATAACATTTAAGCAGCTACTTAGGAATCCTATTACCCAAACTGACATAAAATTAGCTAGATTTACTTAAAAATCTTCTCTAGGAAGCCAAAAATAAAAAATAAAAAATAAAAAATTACACCTCAAATACTCCTAGTATAAAGTCTCCAAGACAGTGTTCAGAATATAGCTGCCCATATCTCACCATACAGAAAACTGAATTAAATGGAATAAAATGTGAGACACTTGCATAACATACAGAATCTGTAATAAATTTTATATAAATCTACATAAGCCCTTCAGTCCCTTAAAAATGATGTATCCCCTCCTTTCTTCATCTCTGGGACAAAATATCTGATATAAACAACTTCATGGAGGAAATGGTTTCTTTTGATTAAGAGTTTCAGAGGTTTCAGTCCATAGTCACCAGGCTCCAAGGCAAAACAGAAGACCATGGTGGAAGACAGCCGATCATCTCAAGGTGGCCAGGAAGCAGAAAGAAAAAGAAAGAGAGGCAGACACAAAGAAGAAAGGGTCAGGGAAAGGAGGAACTTCTCAAAGGCATGCCTTGAGTATCACACTTCTAAGTAGGTCCCACCTCCTTATAACACATTCAGCTGAGAACCCATCAATGGCTTGGTGCATACTTAGTACTCTTGTGATCCAGTCAGCTCTCCAGGTAACACCTTGAAACATTGCTCACTGGGTGGAGATCAAGCCTCAACACATGAATCTGTGGGGCAATTCATATTTAAACTATTAAAAACAATAGCCTGCATTTGTTTTCTTTCTCTTTACTCTTCCACTTCCAATTTTCAACAGTGGTATCATAAGGACCAGATTGACTACAAGACCACTGTACCATAAAAGTCAGACTAATTGGGACCACAATGCCTTCAAGAATAAACAACTACTAACATGTATCTTTCACAAGAAATTTCTTATAAAAATAACTCATTTGTAACTTTAAAAAATACTAGACTTAGCCCATCCCAGAAATTCAATAAAAAGGCTTCCCCTTCCTCTGGTGGCAGGGCAGCTGGTTTCTCTTTCAACCAGTACGGTTCCCCCTTCTTGTGGAGCTAAAGCCCCATTAAAGTCTTGCCCATATGCTCCTGAGAGTCAACTCAGTCTTGTTTCTATCATTCCATGAGTAGTATTTTTCATTACAAATGGGTTATTTTTATGAGGAATTTCTTGCAAAAGATATAGGTCAGTAGTTGTTTATTCTTGAACTAATCGTGGCATCGAATTCATTAGTACTCTTAAGGAGCTAGAATATGATTAAGAACTTAATTTAAAACCTTGAAAGTAATCAAAACATTTAAGTCCATAAGACAAATATACTACCAAAAATAAAGCTTTGTTCTCATACAAATGAATAAATTAAATTTTTTAAAAATTTAATGACTGTTATTTTAAAACCTGTAAAACATATACTATTGATAAATTCTTACTAGATCTTGAAGAGTCTACTGTTTTTATTCTCAATTACAGGGATCTCTGAAATACAGTTAGGGTATCAGAGATAGAATGCACTACATTCTAACATCTGCTCTTCACTTTTACACTGGTAGGTCACTTTGAGGGCCTCAGTTTTTCTATCTGTCAGTGGAAGTAAATTGTGATGACTGGAAAGTTTACTATTTCTCCTTGTTTTATATTATTATGTGGAAGTACATTAGTTATTGTTAACATTTGACTGGCTCTCTTTCCTACCTACTGTGCGACATTGAAACATAATAGATTTTCTAAGTGGTAAAACTGGAAGCAGAAATTGGGCCACAGTAGCTCAACCTCTTTCTCCCACTACTTTCAAGTGTCTACCTCTGTAAAACACACTGTGATCTGCTCTTGGCTATGTTAAGTCTAGCAGAAACTGCTATTTTGGTACAATATTTAAAGCTGCAAACAAAGCTAAAATAAGATATAGAAATAACAATATGTACTCAAAAACTAGGAAGATGGTGAGAAACAGTGCTACTAGAAAAAGGATCTAAAGCATGAGAACAGCCTGTCTCAGAATAGAAAACAAGTGATGGCAGTGTGTCTCCATGGGGGAGGACTCCTGGATTTGACCCCCTAGTCACACACACACACACACACACACACACACACACACACACACGGAAGATAAGTGAAGAAAAATAAATGAAACTTTCTTTGTATGAGGAGTCAATAGATACTACTCAAAGTTAATAAATCAAAAACTTATGGCAAAAAAGTACTTTAACTTGATTTAGAGGAAAGGAACGCCCCACCTGTTAAATGTCTGGTATGAGTTCCTGTCCTCTAAAATCAAAGAATGAATTTTATTAACAACAGAGGTAAAGAGCAGACTATATTTATTAGGGGAATGAAAGGTGTCTAAGAAGGAGACAGAAAGGGTCCCAAATGGGTTGTCAATGGCACTGGTATTTTCTAGAGATTTTTATAAAGCAAAACCACAAGGTGAGGCCAGTCCAAGGTGCAGAAATGTGGGAAATTGCAAGTGGGCATGAAGTGGGAATTATGTGGGTACACTTGATTTATCTTTTGCCCTGAGGTCTGGCTCTAGGCAGAAGTGCCTGTCTCCCCCACAGTTGCAAGGTATCTTGTCTTCTGCACTGACTTCTTCAAGGTCCTACCTCTATCTGCCTATAATATTTCCATATCAGTCAGGGTTTTGCTAGAGAAATAGCTATAACACAAGGTGTACATATGTATAAGAAATTACAAGATTGGCTTGCAACAGTCAGCCACAGACTCAGATGAGATACCCTCTTCACACTGGAGACTTTTAAGTATTCAGTCCAAGTCCCTCACTGCAGTGTTCCATGCAAGTCCATATCATAAGATTGATGGGTCTGTGACAGGAGGCTAATGAGTCTACATGAGAAGGCTGAAGGATCCAAGGTGGAATCCAAGAGTCTGCACTAGAGCTAGGAGACAGTATCTGGAAGATTGGAATTCCTCTGAGGAAATGGAACCCTCTGTCCTTCTTCATTTACCTTTTATGCCCTTCAACTGATGAGCTACCCGAGGGTGGAGCCTCCACACATTGTACGGTGTGGAATTGCTCAGCCAATTTTAGTTAAGCTTCTAAATTTATCAAGTTGACACAGCCAATCAACCACTACAGTTTCTATCTAAATTAGCTATCTGTCTATGACAAACTGGAAGAGATAATTAGTGGAATTTCAACAGAAATGGCAAAAGTGGGTCACTTTTGATAAGTGGCTCTAGAGTATTGGATCAGCGACAAGTATTTGACTTTTTATTTTTAAGTACATAAATTACCTTTATAACAACATAGCAATAATTCGTTGTAAAAACATTTCTAAATATTCAGAACCAATAGTGTTCATTCTCATGAAAAGAGCACAGATACAAGAGATGTATCACCTGACTTTAGCATCAGATACTACCTGTTATTCAGAAAGTTAAACCAGTAAATGAAGTATCTACAGACATGATTTACCTCATAAAAAGATAAGCAGAAAATCAGATTATAGTTGTACCTTTCCTCTACCACCTTCCCATTCTACATCTACACTGAAAGTTTCTTGGGCAGAAATAAAGGAACACTACACAAACAAGGGTAACACAAGATTTGATTTTTTGTCTACCTCATTGCTGTTAAGCTGAAACCTAAAAATAAAAAGATGAAAAATTCACTATATGACCGAAGATCAAACAATGAGAAAGCTGTGTTCAACTTCCCATTTAAAACTCTGTAAGACAGCAACCATCTTCATGTATTTTGCCCAACAATGGCATAGGTTCCTTCTAACTATATAGTAGGAATACTACGTGATATTATCGGCACAAAATACCTGAGATTGCACAAGTTAAACGGTGCCTCAGATCTCATGAAACCTATGTTCCAGGACAGCTGCAGAAATCACTAAAAGTATAATTTTAGATCTCATAGTATCTTATTTACTTTTCTCATTGTTGAGACAAAATATCTGACACCTGAAGTTAGAGAAAGGTTAATTTCAACTTAGTTTGTAGTGGTTTAAGTCCATAGTTGTCTGGCTTCAACACAGGGTGGCATGGCACAAAGGCATCAAGCATTAGGCAGCAAGCATCAAACAATGACTGCAGCAGAAGCACGAAAGCTTTCTTTTTGTCCATCCACTCCATTTGGGTGAGTAACACTAACACTCAGGGTGGGGCACCCTAAGAGTAGTATCAGGTCCTTAATCCCAGCACTGCATATCCTAATATCCAGCCATCTCCAAAAAGCCCCACCTACAACTGCATGAGATTTTGGGGGGATATCTAATACAAGCCATAACAAAAGGGGTCTAACAGATAGGACTAGGAGAATTAACCTGCACAAACTGGTGGCTAAAAGCCATTGTAGGATCTCAGAACAAAAATACTAGATGTCATAAAACACTGAAGCTGTTGAGGTTCATCCAATGCTAGCAGATGATGAGAGGTTTAGATGTTTCCCTCTCACTTTGTGTAGATTGCTACAGCTATCTCAAAGGAAAAGGAGAAGGAGAAGAAGGAGGAGGAGGAAGAAGAGGAGGAGGAGGAGGAGAAGAGGAGGAGGAGGAGGAG
>NDGN011508268.1:576-12332 GCA_002564285.1 Tympanoctomys barrerae
TCCCCCTCTCCCCTTCTTCCCTCTTGCTCTCTTGCTCTCTCCCCCCCTCTCTGTACCAGGGATTGAACTCAGAACCTCGTGCTTGATAGGCAGGTACTTATGCTGCTGAGCTATCTCCCCAGCAAGCAGAAATATCTTTATGCTCCATGGATACATACTAATTTTCTTTGTAAAGATAAATTTTATATGCAGTTTGCCAAAGTTTCAGATGTATTTAGATGAGGTCATCAGCTTTCTTTGGCTAGGCTACTTCTGCAAGAATGAAGGTATCCAACCTCCCTTCAAAGGGCAGGCCAGTCTCTCGGGAATGCAGTTTTCAGGGGGCTCAGTTCCAGAACTCAGTAGCAAGGAATGGTCTTGACTACATTTTTTAAAGATGAAAGAAGCTTATTTTGAACCTAAAATATTATTTTTAATGGCAGAGTTTCATCACTCTTTTATATTTATAGATACAAGTCTCAGGGATAAAAGAAGCATTTGATAATCCCTAAGTTACAAAAGGAAAAATAGTATTTCATAATAGAATTGCATCACTTTAAGAGCTACAAGAGTCATGTTTGAAGAGGCCGATAAAAATGAAACAAGTATTTTCTTCAAAGATGTTGACTCACTCATCTAAATTCTAGATCTTTAAAAACCAGCCAAACTGGTTGGTAACAGCTTCCCCTCCCATCTCTTTCCGTGATCTTATACAGTGTTCTTACTACACCAGACCTTTGGTAGACTTTGTTTCTTATTCCTTTCTGAAAAGCAAGGAGGTAATTCCGTCCATCTCCAGAGAAAACTTCCACAGCAATGGGCTTTAGAGAAGAGAGAGAAAAACAGAAGGTCATAAATAAGACTTTATGTATTAACTTCACTATAAATTTCTACAAAGCTATATAAATTTATTGACCGTATTTTAGAGACATGAATCCTTTGGAGACTAAACTAGACAATAAAACACTTTTCTTATTCACAATTTAAGAAAAATTTTAGAAGTAGAATGATATAACATAGTATTTATAAAAATGATAGTGATGATGTAATTTTTATTTTATTTTATTTATTTTTTAATTTTTATTTTAAAAGATAATCACAATGTTGACCTGGAAAGGTACAGGTGAAGACAGATAACAAAGGCATCACTCGAATTTTAGGCTGTGCCTAAAAAGAGACATTACACTTTGCTGCATGCGTGAGATCGTGTGCTGGCACACGGCCCCTTGACCACACCCAGCATCTCACCTGCAGGAGATACCTCCTCTTGTGCACCTCCTTGATATCTTCATAGGCGAAAATGCTGCACGTTCTCTTGAGCTGACTGGGGCCCTGCCTGGCTCCTCGAGGGATAATGGGCTCATGCATGCTGCAGGTGACCGAGAGGAAGAGGAAGCAAACACACATACAGCCAGGGTAACCGTAAGCTCACTGCCCAACAATGGGTGTGTGATTTTCAACACAGAATGGGAGAAGCCACAAGATACCAGAATTTGCAGTTTAAAAAAATATTTTCAAGGGCTGGGGACATAGCTCAGTGGAATACGTGCTTGCCTGGCAAGCACAACAAGGTCCTGAGTTCAATCTCTGGTATCATAAAAAAAAAAGTATGTTCACAAGAAGTTTGCTAGCTTCCAGAATATAAGGAGCTCCTTCTGATGAATACAATTAAAAAGACCCCTTGCTCCCTGCTGTCACTGTCAGGACCAATTTTTCTATCACGTGTTACAGATGTCTAAGCATATATATATATATATATATATATATATATATATATTTCAGACAGTGTCTTGCTGTGTAGTTAAGGCTGGCCTTGAGTTCACCATGGAGCTCAGGCTAGCCTCAAACTCCTCAAACTCGCTGTATCCTCCTGCCTCTGCCTCCCAAGGGCTGGGAGTACAGGCATGTGCCACTAGGCCTGGCTCTAATTTTTTTAAGTTAGAAGAAAATGATTCAATGTATCATTTAATATATGTCAATAGTCACGAAACATAAATTTGAACGCTTCTGTACTGGAGTTATAACATAGTCCTCATTACTGAAGAAAGGGACTATTCAATATCTCCTAGGAATGAACCAGAAACCATGTCTATATTCACTGGTGCTAGACAGTTAAAAGTAAAAGGAAATTAAGAGCAAAGGCCAGGAACGCTGCAATGCTAAAGCTTCTTAGCTGCCTTTGATTCTGTCTTTTCAGCTTCATCCTAGAATTGGCAAAAGGAAGAAGAGATGCTAAAGCTCGGCTAGCCAATCCCCACATGCTGCTTCTATGATCCAGTCTGTGGGACTCATGTTTATGAGAGTATTGTATAGCAACCTGCATTTTTCTCTACCAGTGTGTTATCTTTTGATGCAATACATAAATTATAATGTAAATAATGCTATTAATTCACAGAAATAAAATTTACTTTTGCTTTGATAAGCAACACAACCTTTTCATTATTACCTTGAAATAACAGTATCACCCTTACGAGTATGTCATTGTAGACACATAGGGACTATGTGACAACACTTCATAGACAGAGTTTTAGATTAAAAAGAAATTATAGCTGGGTGGATGTTGCATGCCTGTAGTCCCAGCACTGGGAGGCTGAGATGAGGACTGCTACAAGTTTGAGGCTAGCCTGGGCTACATAGTGAACTGGGACACCGCTTGAACTATACTGTCTCAAAAAATAAAAAACTGAACAAACCAAAACAAAACAAAAAAGCCCACCAAAAACTAAGAAATTATACAATCACATTTTCTGTCTTCTAAAGATCATTGTACCTCGTGCCTCTTCGTTCATGCACTTACTTTGGGGGTAAGGTTTCAATGTCGCGTATTTCCCTGGTTGCCGTCATGGTAAATCCATCAATCACATAAAAGTGTTCTTTACCAAAAAGCAGGAGCCCCTCACTGGTGTCGAGGCCTTGGACGCGGGCGCAGCGGTACATGTGCTGGATCTGCAAGGACAGCCGCAGATACTCTTCTATGGAGTTTTTTTTTTTTTAAAGTTGGTGTCCTCCATGTTTTGGTTTCCCTATTTTGGCAAGCCCTGAGGTAGGCACGGGAAACCTAGGTTTCCTGCCAGGAGTCATGTCCACTACCCTGTTCACATGTACCCCCTGCCCCCAGTTCCTCTTCTATTTCTGCGGGAAACATATCACACACTAAACATGCATGTGCCACCCCACCAACGTGGGACAAGGTGGTGAGGCCCTGGCCTTCCCGGGCAGGTGTAGTGGTAGAAAAGGGGCTTGAGAACATGGAAGGAGATGAGATGGAAATGCCCTTGGGAGGCAGGTGGGCAGAGATGGAGCTGGTCTGCATGCAGAGGACCACTTGTGTCACCTCACACTTGGGGACTCAGTCAGGTTTCCCAGGCTGGCTGAGCCTCTGTGCTTTCATCTGTAAATTTCTAACATGCTTCACTGGCTGCTGTGACATGCAGTGAGCTGAGGCACATGGACACAGCAGGACTCTGGCAGTCTTCCTTTCCACATGCTTACCTCCCTCTTTTTCTAGAACATTCTTTGGATGAAGTGGTAACTGTGGAAACTGTGCTCATTCATCCTAGCCTGGGTCCTGCCTTCCCGGGACTGTTGGGCCATTATAAAGAGCCAAGCTTGGCAAAGTCCCATTCTGTTCATAGGAGGAAGGATTACCAAATCTCTCAAAGTCACCATTGTTTTCAAAGGGTAGTATCTGATTCTTAGTAAAATATTCTTCCTTGCTTTAAACTCAGCTCAACATGAGTCAAGGGGAAAAAAATCAGCAACTAAATCAAAGTCAAACAAGTGTCACATGAATGCTGGTTTAGGTGCATTTCCTGTGCTAGTCAGATGTAAAGCAATTATTGCAAATATTGTACTTTGGAGACTAAAGTTTCACAAATGGACAGAGAATAGAAAGTTGATCACCAGAAGCCAGAGGAATGGGTTTGGGTGGGGCAAGACACTCATCAAAGGGTGTAAAGTTTCAGTCAGACTGGAGGGTAACTCTTAGTGATTTCCTGCACTACACAGCAGCTGCAGTTAAGAATAATGCATTGTACATTTAAAAATGAAAGCATTATACTGAGTGTCCCCAAACAACCTAAATGTGGATAAATCTTTCATTGCCACATTTGAAGTTTTAACTACTCCAACAATGAAAAGGTACAGTGCTACACAGAAACTCCTGACACAGCTGTTTTTTCTGGTACTGTGAATTGCAACCAGGGCCCGTGCATGTTAGAAAGTTAGATACGTGTGACACATGGAGCCAGGCCTTCAGTCTCTGGATAAACTTTATTTACCCAACCAATGCTTCTCTCACTTCAAGGTTTATGGTATGTCTATTAAGTTGACAGGGACTGCATGAGGCCAGGGGCTAGGATGAGGGCACAGTGTCTGCCTCTAAGGAGCTCACTATCCAGGGAAGGGACAGACACTGGAACAAACAATTCTGACAAGATAGACCAATACAGATAAGGCCTTGTAAAAGCTTAGTAAGACTGCCTCCAAATCAAAACTTAAGAAGGGTTAGGGATGCTAAGGCCTAAGATACAACACTTGGTTCTGGCTCAGCACAGAAAAAGAGGAGGCTGTCCAGGTGAAAGCTTCCTGCGTGTGAGAGTTATGGCCAAGGTGGCACAGTGAATGAGTTTTAGGATGGAGGTTCTCCAGGTGAAGGTGGTGGGCACTTTGGCAAAAATACATAGAATAACCACGGTGGGTGCAATGAGTTGCATGGCATCCAGTGCTCCTGGGATGCAGCTAGTGCAAGGAGCCTGCAAAGTGGGCAGAGTGCAGGAGTGGAGGGGACAGGAGGCACTTCCTCAAGGTGAAGGGGAACAGCTAACACAGAGCTAAGCCTGTCTGGAGGCGGTGGCCACAATTACGGAGAGGCCCAATTATTGACAGGGTCACCTGTATGGACTTGAAATACAGAATTCCTGCAAGAGACACAATCTGAGAAAGGGTACACTGAGAGAGTATTAGGTGCTTTATACGGTATCTGTCGGATTCTGACATTAGTCAGTGCATGCAGAGGTCAGGAAGCCCTTGAGCCTAAGAGGAACAGAGGAGGATGGAACGCAACAGGCCCCTCACTATGTAGTTCATTACGAGAGCTAAATACTCATCCTAAGCTTCTATCAGCTTTCCTGTAACATGGTATCTCTAATTCTTATTTCTCAGGAGCACAGTACCTTTTCTCCTTCCTCTAGCAGGCGCAGTAATGTGGCGTTGTCTGTTTTCTCCTCCTCTTCTATGGTGCTGCTCTCGGCAATCTGGTCTTGTAGCTGCTCCTGGTTCTCCTCATCTCCTCCGTCGGGTGCAGACCGAGAGCGCTTTAGAGGAGGCTTGACCAGACCTACAATATAATAACCAAGAGGGCCATGTGACATGGGAGGGGCCATACAGAGGTGCATGTTAGTCCCTTGCAATTTGCAATGGTGTGGAGAAGTGTCCCCTGATGCATGGCCCTCCAATATCTTTTTCAGATTATGGATGACTGATCCAAAGCACATAAACAACATGTCTTCAAAAAAGGGCACCTCTGGGAGGGAGCAGAACTCCTAAGGAGTGGGGTCTCATGGGAGAAAGCTAGGCCACTGGGGGCATGGCTGCAGAGGGGAACATGGGACCTGGGCTGCTTCTCTTTTCTGTCTCTCAGCTGCTATGAAGTGAGCAGCTGCTCTATGCATACTCCCTTCACAACATGCCACCTTCCCACAGGCTCACAAGATCAAGGCATGCTGCAGACCACAGCCTGACATCTCTGGAACTGGGAACGTAAATGAATCTTTAGTCTTCACAAGATCACTTATCTCAGGTATCTCAGGTCACAGTAATGGAAAGTCGACCAACAGTCCCTCCTGTCTACTTCTAATGTGAGACAACACCGGAAGGTACAGGAAGCAACACAGATCAGCGGTTAACAGCAAATGCTTGCAACTCAAACAGCTGCATGGCCTAAGGAAATTAGCTGCCCTTCATATATAAAACTGGCATTAGAATACCATCTACATCTGAGGATTGCTGGAGGATGAATTGAGGTTAATTTCTGTAGTGCTCGGTATCATGTGTACTATAGGGTAAATTCTCAGTAAGTGTCAGACGATAATGATAAACACAGAACTCAAGAAAATTAATAGTAAGAACTGTTTTTATGGATGAGTACCCCAGAAGGGACAATATCAATTGATAACAAATGATTGGTGCCACAAAACTTAAGGCAGCAAACTATGAGCATATTATATGAGATACCACTTACTTGGAGGGCTCGTGCAAATTATAGCAAGCCTCATTTCATAAAGGGCAGTATGATATTTCATACAGAATGTATTTAGGTCAGAAAGAACAGGAATAGGATTTTTCTAATAGGAATAGTTCATGTATTTGCAGATAAAGGAAATACTTTACTGAGTACATTTTGTTAACTTTATTAAAATCAAAGTGGAGCAATTTAAAAGTCAGTTAATGATAGTAATCAGCAAGAATGATCCCACAGCATGCGTAGTCAGGCAGCAATTATTACACTTGCTGCTAGCTGTGGCTCTGAGCATTCTGGAAGTGTAAGTCAACCTGTTCACACTCTTATCCTTTGAAGTTAATTATCAGAGGTTCTGCCTGACCTTAAGAAGAAGCTTATGAAAGAATATAAAAACTCATCAGTGGGGACAGAGTCCCACTGAGAATATCCATCAGGGGGAAAAGCTTATGCTGTGTTACTTTTAGGTTAATGAAGCAAAACCTCCAATTCTATGATTAGCACAACATCTTATAAATCGTGGCAATTATACCAGTATTGGTGATTTGGGCTCCTTTAGTGATAAGGAAGATCAAGCCAGAGAAGTGAAGCGTCAATGACCCAAGCACACGTCCCCTAACTCAGTGGGTCCTGCTCTAGCTTACATCCCGGCACCCAACTCAGGTACCTCTGGGGGTGAACTGTTACTAACCGGAAGCTGTTAGATCAATCAGGAAACAGTTAGTGTGTCACAGCCATCCCAACAGAGAACAGGAATGATACTGGGCATGTGACCACAACTTCACATGGTGGTTTCTGTTGAAACCATCAGATACTACTAGTTTTGTCATCAATGGGATCTAAAACTTATAATCCCTGCCTCTGAGAAAAACTCCTAGGAAGAAAGGAATAAACATACAGTGAAAAATCACTGAAAGTACGACCAGACTCACAAGCCAAGAGCCACCGGAGGACAGAGGTGTCATGAAGCTGGCCTACCCCACTGGGAGGAGCTGTGCAAAGGGGAAGGCACGCCTTCAGACCAAGTCCACGCCCATGCAAGATTATACCGTGAAAAGAGCACAGGCACTGTGGCCAATGCCATCACCTACCAACCTCCTGAAGTTGAGACCTGAGATAATCTCTGTCCGCTCACAGAAAGACCATTATTTCTTACTGCTGGCTGAGACGCATGGATGACCCATTTAGTGGCTCCTTTACTTTTGCATTTATATAGTCACTACTGCCTCTATGTCAAGTATCATGTGCCACTCGGCATTCTGCCACATGCAGTGAAGAAACTACGACCCTTAGCATGTGCACAACACTTGTCTACAGGCACAGAGACTGGCTGGTCTCCTGGTTCGGAGGGAGAGGTCCAGCTGTGAGAAGGACACGGTGGGGCATCAGTCCAGAGAGGCTGAAGGATGACCGCCCCCCCCCCTGCCGCAACTTCTCCTGTCTCCACATACACGCCAACGGGGGAAGGTTCAGAGGTTTCTGACTGGGAACCGAGAGGGGGCTGACCTCTGACTTTGGCGATGGTGTCTTCGCCGTGCTCCGGCTCCTGCTGCGCAGCTTCCCCGTCCGAGCTCTCCACAATGGGGTCCTGGACAATGGCAGGGTTGCCAGAGGCCAGGCGCAGGTAGTATTCTTTGCTGTCATAGCTGACAGCCCTTCTGTACCGAGCAGGCTTCTGAGAAATAGCAAAAGAAAAGGACGCACATGATTCTCTCCCAGAATTAAAACACAAGCTTCTACGGGAGGTGAGCTGTCAAGGTTTCCTTGCACAGTATTCCTTCTTTAGGGGTTTTAATATAAACACTGCATAAGTACGCAGTGAATCCATATACTTCTAGAAAGGCTTCTCTATGTTCAAATTCCACTGATTTTCGTTAAAGGCACATACAAGAAAAGATTAGCAGTTTGGTTCTTCATCAAACAGAAATAGGATCATCTATACCAAATGAGGTTTCCAGCTGGAGCAGCATACCCCGGTTGATGACAGAAGATAGAACCCCAAATGAAGAGCATTGACCCCAGGACCTGGCCTGCAAGGAGCCTCAAATCCGGGGTTTCTCCTGACCTGTGGCTATGAGCAGCACCTCCTTTAGGTTCTAGTGAGTTCTGACCCCACACAGAACCCAGGTGTCTCCCACCAGATGCCTTTGCTGGTGCACCTGCCTCTATGAGCTGCTACCTCCAGTTCGCTAAAACATTCTAGTTTGCTTGTTGTATAAAACATTATGTACCATGAACTTATAATTAAGTGTAGAGGAAATAAATATAAGTCCATTTTGAATAAGAAATTAACTAGAAAATGATTAATTTCTTTTTCCAAATATTTGATATTTATTATTTAAAAAGATTCTCCAGTTGACTAATTTTTTTTAACCATAAACAGTGAGAAAGGTCTAAAATATATTAAAATCACAGCAGGAAAAAATTACATATATTTAGATTCTTAAAATCAGAATTAGACTTAGACTTTGAATGAAGAATTATAAAAATGTACAATAGGCTTTAAAACCTTTCTCTTCTAAATATTATGTTATTTCTCTCTTCCTATGAATAAGAATATCTAATGAAAATACTATTGGCTTACTGTTCCAAGCAAGGCATCAATATGCACATCATCTACAACAATGCTTATCTCAATAAATTACTGCACTTCCTTGTAAAGCATGGACCAGCTGTAATGGAAAATGATGTCCAATGGGGGCAAGACTTAGGCTGATACAGTAAACCAACTCTGAATGAAAGGCTCCCAAGCTGAAGCCACATCACCCTTCATTTTACTTCAGGTACAGACTCGGCGTTAAGACAAATGCAAGCAGTCTGAGGCAGGATGGGCAGCACATGAAGACTGAAAATTATGCCATAGCTTTGGAAAGTAGTAATAAAATAATTACACCACTGTGGAAACTCAATCTGATAAGCAAACCAGTAAGACTAAACTTGTTTTTCAGAATGAAAGGAAGGCGGTAAACTTTTTACCGTGACAGTTCCTATGAATGAGGCACAATAGCTGATTTTATAAGATGGTGACATAGTTAGTGATGGGCAAGACAATGAATTAGCAGATGTGGGACACTGTCTATGTGGTTGCTGACTTCATGCACACATTTACTCTTGAATGACAAGAACTTCTCCTAATATTCTTCAAGGTATGTTTCTGTGCTTTACTGACTCTGTTCGGGAAAAACAATGATACATTTTTGCACTAATATAAATTATACTTTAGAAAGTGACTATATAGTCTCAGTTTCCATAGTTTCTTTTGACTCAAGAAAATAACTATAAAAAGGATACACTTGCAATTTAAGATATCTAGAAGAACTAAGTGAGTAATTGAAATCCCAAGTTGAGGACACTGGGCTGCCCATTACTAACATGCCTGACGTTTGTTAATGGTGTGTGAAGCAGGACGCATTTCATAGCGAGCAGGAGAGTGGTGAGTGCTGGCTGTTAGCGAGCGGCAGGGCTACTCAGGACCAAGCTGCGGAAGAGGGAACCAATGTTCCTCAGTAGAAAGGACACCAACTTTTCAACTCTAAAGAACTACAGAAGAATAAACCAAAAGCCAATCTTTTAAGTTAGTCTAATCTACCATGCACTAACAGAACAAAATGAACAGAAAAACAAAACAAAAAAACTGTAAGTAGTTTGCATTCTTTTGTGGTAATTTGTGTTTTACCTTTTGAGGAATGATATCATCAGGTGTCTCAGGCTGTTTACTTGGGGTTTCAGACTGAAAACAGGTATTAATCACAGACACATCAGAAAAAAATAAAACAACACAAAAATAAAATTTTCTTCAGGACCATATGAAATATGAGGATGTACTCATTCGAAAGAAATTAACATGAACTCTGCTATCTAGAAAATCACTTATTTCCTCTTTTGATCAAAAAGTAGTTTTAAGCAAAATTCAACATACCAAAAGTCTCAGTGCTAGTGAACAGAACAAATTCTTAAGTATTACCCAGATAAAACAGCCACACAGGGATGATTTACAGGCAACTTTTTCCATGGTTCAGAAGGAAAAAACTGAAATCTGGCTAACAGATTCATGCTAGTTGGTACCTTCTATCTGCCTTGCCCCCGATCCATGCTGGAACTTGGATTGCAACACTCATCTACAGTCTGCCCTACTACAGAACACATCAAGGCCCAGTCAGCAGAGATCCAGCCTCCCACTGGAGTATGACAACCTACTGTCTTTGCTACATGTATAGATACCAACCCAGAAATGCTGAAGCCAGTGGCAGATTGGATTATTGGTTCCCAAACCAACAATTTTCTTAAAGAGTCATTTTAAAAAGAATTAGTCATTTTTAAAAAAACTGCTTCATGAACATGAAGGAGTTTCCTATTACACTGCAGTTTGTGCTTAAATGTATGTAAGTGCACAGGCAGCTACTTCATTTTATAGTACACAGACCTGGCAGCGACTGCTGGCACCTTTCCTACAGGAAACAGGAACAAGCAAAATGTTTTTACAAATATTTGCTTTCTAAGGCAGAGCAAACACCAGACTACCAACCTGTTTTCAAGAAGTTTACATGGTTTCAGAGAACCTTTTACTTTGAAAGCACACGTATAAGCATATACATGTGCTTATATTGAAGATGAATCTGTAAAATACAGATCAATGTTCTGTCTTTGGAGGGGTTTGACTGATATAGGTATAGTGTATGCATTCATTAAAACAGGCCCTAGTAAAATAAACATATTTTAAAGGCAAAACCAGATCAGGAAATGCAACAGAAGAAAAAGAGAAAAAAAAAAATCACTAAATGGCACTCTTAAAGATTTGTGTATTTCAATGTACATACTGAAAAGAATTATAAATATTTATCTCTTCTAATTAATGACATGCAAAAGAAGTATTTTGAAATTCAATTCACACTGACACTCATTCAAAATAAATTGCTGAATAAACAAGTGATAGAACTATAACAAAATGGACCAATTACCGTTATCAGCCTGAGCTTTGTTATTCTGTAAATGTTTATGTGGTCAGGGCCCAGGGGGCTTGCACGGCTATGTTCTTTACAACACATGGCATTGCACTGGCTTAACACAGATGTGCTCGGAGCTCACTAACTTACAGAGGCTCCTCTCATTATCCAGTGGTAAACGGGAATGTTACTCCAAAAAGGTTAGTATCATCATGTTCTTTTATTTTAAAAAAGCACTAAATTATGTTTTTATAGAAATTGAATTTTTGAAACTCAGAGTTTTGACAAAATAATTTTACAGTTCTTTTTTTTTTTTTTTTAATTTTTGGCAGAACCGGGGATTGACCTCAGGCCCTTGCACTCACCAGGGAAGTGCTTATTCCACTAAGCCCTTTACAGTTCTTTTTATTTAAATCTTTCAATGTAACAATGAAATTCACCCAATCAGCTTTTTAGTTTATGTGAGTTATGGGACAGTACAGAAATATTTGTGGCAGTAGGTACAAAAGTCTCCTTTAGGTAGAAAAGGAATCTTAACAAAGGAAGGAAGGAAGGAAGGAAGGAAGGAAGGAAGGAAGGAAGGAAGGAAGGAAGGA
>NDGN011508276.1:0-11718 GCA_002564285.1 Tympanoctomys barrerae
GGCGGCGTGGCAGAGGGCACTGCAGGGCAGAAACAGTTCATGGACCAGCTGGAGGGCAGTGAAAGGCAGCAGCAAGCAGTGAGCCTGCCTCTTCTATCCCAGCCAAGCTCCAGCCCTATGGGGGCATCTGTCTGCAGTCAATCCATCAGCCACACCCAGAACTGTGCTAATTCCTGTCAGTGGACTGAGTTATCACCATACACCTTCAACCTTAGCACCATACACCGTACATATGGCCAGCTGCAAATAGCCCCACCTTGTGGCACATTAAGCTTTGGGGGGACATCAAGATAGGACTCATAACCTGTAATTTGTGTCACCATGCAATTTGCACTTCTCACGTTTTGTGGATTTGTGTCGTTTTCATGAAATACTCAATTCCTGTGACTATGCCATTGAATGAATTGCTTGCTGCTGGAGGCGTTATACATGGAACGTACGTTACAGTATCCACACAGAGAAGTGGCCAGAGGAACCTCCAGCGTGGTGCCTTTAGTGGCGTCTCTCTTCTATGCGGTGCTGCAATGCATGATGGGACAGAAAACCACAATCTTATGCTGTGCGGTACAATCAGCACGCATCGTAGTGCTGCATACACACCGTGTACTGGACCAAAAAAGGCATCGAGACTCTGTAAACAAGTTGGACAGAGGGCCTTCCAAATAGCTCAGCAGATTAAAGCGCCTGCAAGCAGGGGCAGGAGCCAGGGGTTCAATCCCTGGGCCTGCTGTGCCCGCCCCGCCCCCAGGGCACACTGACAGCAATTGAGACTGGGTAGGGTGGCGCACATCTGTAATCCCAGCTCTTGGGAGACTGTAAACAGGTGGATCACTACAAGTCCATCTGCTGAACACCCTATAGACCCTTCCCTAAAAGACAAAAAATAAAATCTAAAAAAACCCAAAGATGGTGGAATTCGATATGCATAAAATAAAAGACCAGTCGCCAGTGCAAGCTGCGGAAGTCCACATAGTCATCCGTTGTTCATTGAGGAATACCTGTATGTTTTCACAGTTGTACAGTGCTGTGTTGGAGAGAACACTTTTTTTTCTCGGTGCTGGGGGTTTAACTCAGGACCTTACGCTTGCCAGGCAAGCGCTTATTCTACTGAGCTATCTCCCCTGCCCAGAGAGAACACTTTTAAAATCTGCTTTCTTGTAGGCAGATTGAGGAGGCAGCAGAGGATGCCTGCCCCGACCCATGCCCCTGCACATGACCCCTTCTCGGCTGCTGCCTAGTCGGGGTGCTACTCATTCTGGGGTGCTGTGAAGGTTATGTGCATGGCCACCACGGTAGCCATCAGTGCCACCAGAGCAGGATGGTGCTCGAGGAAGATTCAGCACAGAGCTGTAGACAATGAAGGAAATGAGCAGGACCATGAAAGCGGGCGTCGGGCAGGCGTGCTGGCTTCTCACCGAGGCCTTGCCCTTCTCTGCAGTAGGCAGGCTTCTCTGCTGGCCTTGGTGGGAAAGGAGACTGGTGGGGAGCCCTAGGCATGTGAAACAGCCTTATCTGGGACATTATCTGGCTAGAAACATGCAGAAGAGTTTCCTGTGTAGGTGTGAGTGCTGTTCTCGTTGGATCTGGTCTCAGTAACCTGTTTACACGAAAGAGCACCCCCCACCTCCACCTCCGCTGTGGAAAGTTCTTCTCCCTTACCCCGTGGGTCCTCTTGCTGCCTGGAACAACACCTGATGGTTCTCTGCTTGCTGCCTTCCCAAACCTGAATTCAAGCCCTGCCTAGCAGTTTTCTGGTGGCCATAAATCCTGCAGCCTGGCATCACAGGGTTCCTGCCAGCCCTTGTTCCTGCCCCCATTGCCTGGTAGCCTTTCTACCTTTCCACGAGTTTTGTTTTTGGGGGGTTTTGTTTTGTTTTGATTTTTGTTTTTTGACAGAACCAGGGATTGAACTCAGACCCTTGCACTTGCCAGGCAAGTGCTTATTCTATGAGCTATCTCCCTGGCCCCTCCACCAGTTTAAGAAAAACTTAAAAATAGAATAAAATGAAATAGAATAAAAACTTAAAATAGTATAAAAATAGAATTAATGGCCGGGGTATAGGGGTACATGCCCATTATCCTAGCACTTGGAGGGCTGAAGCAGGAGGATCGCCATGAGTTTGAGGCCTGTCTGTACTGTTACATAGTGTAACCCTGCCTTTAATTAATTAGTTAATTTAAAATAATCATATGCTTGTTGGCCAGACTCACTGTTTTGCCATTTTGCTTCATCACTTTTCTCTTAATTTACTTAAATATTTAAAGCAGGCACAGGTAATTGGTCACTAATGGTGACAAAACCGAAAGTGGTGCCACACCGAAGTGCCCCATTTCCCACAGGGCCACTTGCTGCCATCTCATCCGACAACATGTGCCATGGGTCCTTGGCATCATCTTTCATGGCCTGTGATCCAGATTTCCTCCTTGTCCTCCGAGCACACTTTTGCAAGTGGTTTGTTTGAACTGGAGTCTAAAGGGAGTGCATGTTTCGACACTAGTAACTTGGGCTATTGTGTCTCTTTGGTTTCAAAATCTTTAGGAAAACCTCTTCCTGGTTTTTCTCTGGTGTCACTAACTTACTGGAGATATCAGCTCTTTCTTTATATGAAATTTGTTTTGAATTTAAAAGAGAAACCATTCTGGAATAATTCAGATGTGTGGGAAGGTTGCAGAGAGGTCGGGGTCTGCGTGCATGTGTCCCCCCCCCTTTCCTGTCCGCACCTCCCTTCACCTTCACAGTGCGTCTTCTGCTCAGACATCCAGCTTGGATACCGCATGCATGCAGCCATGCCTGGATTATAAAGCAGTTTCTAATCACAAGCTCTTTCCTTGTAGGCAGCAGCATATTCTCATGACTTAAAACCGTGGTTAAGACTGGGGATAAGGTTGTGTTTCAGATCAACAATAACATAAAACTGTAGAATCTTGAACAAACTGTACTTTTTCTGTCTCATTGTCTTTGAAATGAGAATATTGGGTCATTGTAAAAACTTAAGTTTGTTCAATACCCGGCGCATAGTGGGCATTTGGTAAGCCCAGCTTCTGACAAGGGGTTCTTTCCTCAATCATAATGAGAAACTGGCTCTTTCCCAAGATTCGGTAAGGCCTAAAAGCCTGCATTTGTTGCCTGGGCACCAGGAGTTTGCTCTTTCTCTGCAGTGCGTCCTAAGCTCTCAGGCAGCTCGCCTCTATTTGGGGAGCTTTATTCAGTAGAGTGAAGTTCTCCAGTTCGCTCTGGTCAGTCAGTACCGCACTGACTTGAGCCAGCTTTTGCTCCTAGCAGCCGTGAGGCAGGTCAGGGTTCGAGGATGAGCGTCGCCTGCCCTGGTCTCACCTGGCCTGCCCATCTCTTTGTGGTTTTGCAGTGCTGGCCTCTGCACGAGTTAGCGGAATGGCTGCTGAATGAGTGCTCAGGAGTGGTGGGCTAGGAGCCGAAACGTTGTGGCCCAGTGCCCCGCTCGCAGTCTGGGCTCCGCTTGCTTCCTGTGACCACTTGGCTGCTCCAACAGAGCAGATCTTACAAGCTGTGCCTGTTAGAGCCCCTGAAGACCCTGACTGCGAGGTCGTGTGAGCCACATGTATGTGACAGGAAACAAAGCAGTGTCGGTCATCTCGAGCCAGAGACTGCTGAGAATCCAGAATGCCGGTGAGGTTGACCTTACCAGTCGGACCCTCTTACCCCTGGGCTGTCCTTCTAGATCTGCGGGAGAGGGGTCGGCCGAAGCAGAAGGTGGACACGGGTCACTAGGGACTCCGCCACAGGGCCTCAGCCCAGGCATAGCAGTGTGGTCTAGAACAAGACAGACACCCGGTGTCTCGTTCCCATGTGAGGGTGCAGATGTCCAGTCCCCTCGGTTCCAGCCAATTGTGGTGCCCTCAGGACCCTGTACTGGAACCCTGAGGTTCCCACAAGTCTCTGGGCATTCTCAGTGTTCAGAGATCCCCAGGTTTGGAGCTAGCCTGGGCACCGTCCCTGGGCGAGGGTGTGCCAGGCCCTGAGACAGTGCAGTCCACACAGGAGCATCTGGGTCAGACAGGCTTGGAGCTGTACCCTCCCCGTACTGGTTGTGGGACCTGTTTCCTCATCTGTGTGGTCAGAGTGCTGGTGACAGCTGGGGGTGAGCCACATGGTGAAGTGGAGTGCTCGGCCAGCACACAAGCCACCACTGTCAGGGGGCTGAGCAGAAGGGTGAGGTGAGCATCTGCATGCTGGCTGTGGCTTGTGCAAGCTCTCATGAGATCCAAAGTAGCTTAGAGCACTCACCTTTCTGCAGGCAAAGCTCTGCTGGGCTTCCCCTGCCGGCAGGAAAACAGGGACAAAAATGTCAGCAGTCTTAGCCCCCTGCCCCACCTCGCCCCAGAGCCTGTCGCAGGCTCCTCCCTGTCCTCCTGGCCACCTGGCAGCCTGACAGATGTCCTTGTGTGATGTGAGTGCTCAGAGTACAGCCATACTCATGGTGTGAAATTGAGTGCTTTCAGACCAGAGAGAGCTTGGGCGGAGAAGTGGAAACAACAAAGTCTAGAAGGAGCAGCCTGCTGAGAGAGCTAATGAGGTGGTCTGGGCGTGGCTGGCTGAAGCAACGGCCATTGAACACTGAACGGGCTGATTCCTCTGTACATGCTACAAGCCGGCTGGGACAGCACATTTTATATGTTGAAATAAAGATTTCTATAAATTGTCGTAGCTACAGAAGGTATTCTAAAATAAGTCCCACTGTAAGTCTCATGGCTTCTGTCTTGGAAATGCAACCTTTAAAAGATACTTAAAGTAGGAGCTGGGCAGCTTAGGAGAGGTGAAGGGAAGAGGTGTGGGCCTGCGTGGGGCTTGCGGCTTCTAACCCTCAATGTGGGTCATTTTCCTTCTCTAACGGCAGTAGAAAGCCTCGCTTTTATAATACACTACTCTTGGTACTGTCCTTTAAAGACAGCGCTTACAGGTTCTCTCCGGAGGTATGTGGCTGGGAGCAGGGAGGCTGGTGGGCTAGGGTCCCAGCTCTTCAGTGAGCCTAATTATGTTGGGTCTCCGCGGAGCCCTTCCCCTTTCTCGACCCACATGTTTCCTGGGCTTGGTTCTCATCAAGCAGAACCGGGGGGGGGGGTGCGCTGTATGTACACTGGTGCACATGTGTGGCCTTGCGTGTGGGATGGAATCCTGTGGTGAGCCCCTCTCCCACACACGGCACATCCTGTACGGTCCTCAGGCCCCTGGGTAGTGGTTCCGAAAGGTGGTTGAGGCAGAGCCTGCGAAGAGGCCATTAGGCTACAGGTACCAGCCATGGGAGACTACCACTAGCAGAGCCTGCCCGCGGGTGTCCTGTCTAACTCTCATGGTGCTCTGCTGTCTGATGCCATGTGGATTTGTAACATACAGCGAGTTCATTTGGAGAATGAAAAGTCGTTCTCTACTGACATCTTCACTTTGTGTGGAGTCTTCCTGGAGTTTCATGGGTGTGCCATCTGCCTTCAGATTAGCGGCACTTCAGGAACAGTGGCGCTCCTGTCCCTTTATTCTGAATTCTTTGGAAATCATTCATTTGCTGGCCATCTTGGGTCCATGCTTTTGAGAATGTTGATTAGTTGTCTGCTGGAGAAAGTAAGTGTCCCCAGCTGTGTCTGTGAACTGATGATGACAGTCCCTGTGGTCCCTCAGACACCCTAGCTCCAGGGAGAGCTGGAGGCCTGGAGAGCCTGTGGGCCGGGCCAGGCTTCTGGTGATTTCCCACTCGGGACAGTGTACCAGCTGACCGCTCATGCTGCCTGTCGTACTCGCTGTCCTTTGGCTGTGAAGCTGAACCCATACCCCGGGGTTCTTGGTGGAACTCTCCCCTGGCACCCTGCATCTCCAGGTCTGTCCTTTGTGATGCTGCCAGAACCCTCTGCAGAGGTCTGATGTTGGAAGTTAGAGTGTCTGGCACTGTGTGTCGGAGCAGAATAGAAAGCTCTTCTCTTGTCACATAGGCCCAGGGAAGTTAATGACCTGGATGTAGACCACTGTCTGACCCCTTCACAGAGCACGGTGAGGCCGTGTGAAAGCTCGTTGGCTTCTGAGCTCTGTAAGAAGGACTGAGCTGTCAGCTGCCTTAGTGATCCACTAGGTGTCCCTCGGCTTTCCTTATCATCCGGTGCCAGAAGGGGATAGTTAAAACAGAACGCTAATAGCTGGAGTAGAGCGAGTTAATGTTTTTATTACCTACATGTGTTTATGCTTGTGGAAGGTTCTGTGCAACTCTACAATGCCAATGCCAGACGTAGTGGTACACGACTGTAATCCCAGCACTCAAGTGGCTGAGGCAGGAGGATCATTTCCAGCTTGAGGCCAGCCTAGATTATGTAGTAAGTTCAAGCTCAGCTGAACTACAGAGTGAGACCCTGCCTCAAAAAAAAGAAACAAGGGGCCAGGGAGATGACTCAGTAGAATAAGCGCTTCCCTAGCAAGTGAAAGGGGCTGAGTTCAATCTCTGGTTCCACCAAAAAAAAAAAAACAAAAACAAAACAAAAGATAGAAAGAAAAACAGCAAACCTCTAGAGAGCCGAAAATCTGAAAGCTTTAGCATTTTTACAAATTCTACAATCTCATAAAGCATGTTTTTCTAAGAACATGAGCTACGTGTGTATTTTAAAATCTCATTTAGGCAGTTTTGCCACTTAGCTCAGTTGTTTAAAGTGCTTGCTTGGAAAACTTAAGTCAGGAGCAAGGGTTCAAGCCCCAGCTTCACATGCTGCAACAGACCTGCCCTTAAGGGCAGCTTGAGTGAGAGGGAAAAAAAAAAATCCTTCTAAAATCTCATTTAGGTAGTGTGGAGTGTTAAATGCAAAACCTAAAAGTTTCAAAACTGGAGATTTTATTTCACACATAGCATTATACAGTAGTCCAGCACTCGAATTTAAGAAAAATGACCACAAAGGATATCTACTTAGCTGTTCTGGTTGGCCACCACACTCCTTTCCCTTGGACACAGTGACAAGTCAGGTTTATTGCTGCCCTCTAGGGCATCCTAAGGGCAGAGCTGGGTAAGGAAGCGGCCTGTCACAAGGCCATGTGACAGTGGTGAGACCAGAGCCCAGCGAGAGGCTTGTGGTGCAGGCCAGTTGAGGCAGTCCTCATACCGAGTCCCAGAGGGTAGATGAATAGGTAGGAGTATGCCAGGCAAAAGTGTCATTTGAGTAGATGAGAAGAAGGTGAGGTTGGTGGCAGGATCAGTGAGGAGGCTGTGAGAAATCCGAGAGAAGAGGGACTTCCTGACAGTGTCCTGCCCACAGAGCAGTGAAGCCAGCGCACAGGGACGACAAGATTGGAAAGTCTGTACTGTGGGACTCAGGGTTTGGAGAGATGAGTGCACTTGGAGGGAAGCTTCTCCTGGGGAGTTTGTCAGCTCCCCAGACCATGGTAGGAGGGGGCGTGGCTGTGTGTCAGAGTCCCAGAACCCCAGATTAGAAGATGGAAAACTGCCTGGGCGGGGCCTAACCTCGCCTGGTGCTCCAGAGAGTTTTGCCCTCCATCACTGTGAATCAAGAGCTTGGAGAACAGAATCAGCTACATATGCAGGAAGCCGGGTCAGACTGAGCAGGAACAGGGGAGCCTGGGAGTAGGGTGCAGCTGGTTGCCATTCCTGTGAGAAGGCCCTCTGAAGAGGACAGTGGAGACCTGGAGCTTCCTGGGCTGCCCCAGGGCCAGCCTTTGTGTGCTTGTCCGTGCCAAGGGCAGACCCTGGTGTGGGCAGTAGTGACCTGGCTGCAGCCTAGCTTGGCCAGTGATGTCTTCGCCTGCTCCCTGCTTTCCCTACACCAGTCAGTTCTGGTGCATGCCTGAAGGGAAGGGAGAGACCATGGTTAAAGAACCTTCCCAAAAAGCCTGTAGTGTAGCTTCCCTCTGATGCTGCTTCCTTAGGATGTCAGTGCTGAGACTCCTGTTTGTCAGTCCAGCTATGTGAAAGGGCAGAGGGCAAGAGCTGTCGCAGCTGGTTCCTTCTGGGACCTGGAACTGGTGCTTTGTTCTCTCCTCAGGTCTTCCCGACCCTGGGCTCATCAGCAAGGGTCCACCTGCACAGCTCTGTGCTTCCTGTCTGGGTGGCCCGCCGTGTCACCAGGCCCTGCTTTCTTACCAGCACATGGGCTAGGGCTTCTAAGGTCCTCACAGAAGAGGCTAGTCACAGCACTGTTCTGCAGCAACAGCCACCTCCCTTTTCTTGCCCTCTCTGCCGTGCTGAGGATGGAGCCCCCAGGTCAGGCATGTACTGGGCCTGCGAGCTGCAGTGACTTGTACTCGGGGTAGCAGTGTTGGAGTTTCTGTGTTTGCAGAAGCATGTGGCTGGTCGATAGTTCGCTCATCAAGCACCTGTTCTGTTTTGATGGCTGAAGAAAAAAGTGGAGGTGCTTGTTTCTCTTCGTTTTTTTTCTACCTGTCTCAATATAAGGAGTTAGATCAGTGCTCCAAATTGTATGCTTTTCTTACTATTTCAGGTCTTGGGACCTTAGGGCTTTGTATAAAAGACATGTGAATCTTGTCATTATTTCCACTTATTTTACATAGACAGGATTTTCCCAGTTTAGAAGGCAGAAAGTGGTTTCGTGGAAAAGCTACCTGCTCCTCCCTCCAGTGTCTGGGAGCAACTGGTGTGACCAGCTTTTTATGTGTCCTTCCAGAGAGAGGGGAAGGGATGGAGCTGTCACCTGATGGACATGTTTCCTGACCAATAGTATAGTAGAGAGACAAACTGAGTTAACTTTTCTGATGTCTTTTAACTTACCTGCTGTCTATGACAGACCGTCTGTTTCCAGTGTGGCTGCAGGGCCAGGGTGACAGGCAGCCCCAGGGTGTAGCTGGTACCAGCAGCCCAGTGATTTGAGTCTCTTTTGCATTCCTCTGTGTTTGTGACATTTACTTTTAGAGAGGGGACTACATTAATCAATCAACCTTTAGTGTGAAAGCCCTGTCAGACCCTGCTGATGAGGGGGTTCTAGAAGGAAAAGGAACTGGTACAAATGTTCGCCCAAAGAGAAATTACAAGTACCAGGAAGTCAAGCCATTGACTGAGAACCTGCCGGCTGGTTGCTGGTCCTATTTCTGATAGAAAGGTCATGACAGGACTGGATCAGCCCAGAGCGTGCAGCCCTGCCTCCTGTTGTACTGATGTCACTTGGAACCAGTGGCCAAAGACTTGCCCTTGAAATCTGCCCCCCTGTCTGCCCCACCCCCGCCCCCCAGGACCAGGACTGAGATGGATGGGGGCTGACGGTGTCAGGTTGTGTTGGTCCAGCAGAGTGGCTGCGTGAGTGGGTGCATACACAGCAGGGAGGCACAGATTCAAAAAATGAAATGGAAATTGACAGAAGAAACTGTCCTTTTAGTTAGGAGTTTTTCAGTAATTAATGGGAAGGGGGCGGACCAGACGTTTCCTTCCGCTCTAGAGAGGATTTAGAGTGGAGTGGTAAGAGGGAGGAATTGGACTGCTTCCCTTTAGGACCCCCCACCCCTCCCGAAAATGTCTCAAGGAGCTTCTGATGATCAGGCACTTCTTTAAACTGACAGCTGCCTGTGACACGTTAATGGATTTCCTGGCAGATAAACCTGGGCAGGACCCTTCTTCAGCCCTGATCTTTCCATGCTTCTTAGCCCAGTTTCAGTTCAGAATGGTCCTGGGAGATCGGCTTGGGGACGCGCGATATGACTGCGTGAGCTGTTTATGAGCGCCCGCCCCTCTCCCCCTCCTCAAAGCAGGAGGCCCTGAGATAAGGCCTGCAGCCCAGAGGAGGGTGTGGGCGGGCAGAGACCAACCGGAAGCTGCGCTCCGGCCTGCTGCCTGCCAGGAGGTTTCCACAGGCAGGTGTGCTGAGCGCTGTGGCATGCCAGGGCTGTGAGCCAGTGCCGTAGCTGGCGCCCAGCAGAGCTGCAGAGAACATGATGGCCCTGCAGCTCAAGGGGCTCTTGCACTCTGGGCTGTACCGCAGGAGGCGTGAGCGGCCTGACAGCGCGAGGCCGCCCGGGGCAGGGCACAGGTGAGTGCTTGCGGGGCAGAGTGGGCAGGGTGCAGGTGAGTGCGCGTGAGGCTGCCCTGGGCAAGGCGCAGGTGAGTGGGGGGCAGAGTGGGCAGGTCCGGCCTGGGGAGGGAAGGGGCCATGGTCCTTGGGGATTCAGGGACCGCGTGAGCGCTTTCCTTTCTTCCCCCAGCCCTGGAAGGGAGGTTGGTTCTTCCCCAAACCTGGGCTGCTGTGGCATAACAGTGTATCACCAGTCATTTCTGAACTAGAAGTAATTGGTTTGCCTACAACTTAAAAAGAGGGTTATTTGGCTTCTTTAGAGCTTGTTTCTATGGAGAGGCTGGGGGTAGTTTGTGGTGTTCAGTGGAGGTTGGGAGGCTTCCTGGATCCTTTGTCATTGACATGCATAGCGAAAGAATGCAGTGCGACTGTGGAAAGTAACCCAGAGAAAGACTTCCCCAGCGGCGCCTGGCTAACAACAAGACCAGGAGTTTGGGCTTTGAAAGTTAAGTCATCCAAAGCCAGCACAGTGTGAGTTTCTTACTGTAGTAGTGAGAAGTTCTTCCAGATTTGAGCTTCTGAAAAGCCCTACACCATCAAGCCTGTGTTAAAGTGAGTGTTGCTGTGAGGAGGAAGGGTTGGGATCTGTTTCTGAGAGGAGTGTTCCTGTTTCGGTGCTCCCCACAGGCTGCAGTATAGCCCTTCCTGCAGCATTGTGAGCATGTGTGCAGTAGTAGCTTGGCTGTGGACTAAGTATTCCGAGTAGGACGGTGAGAGGACACGCTCAGGCCTTGCGTGCTATTGCTCTTAATAGAAATTCATTTCCAAAGACTCACTCTCAATTTGACAGGAAAAGGACTGACAAGCTTTTTCTTGTTGTTTGTTTGATTTCTGGGTTTTTGAGACAGGGTGTAGTTGAGGCTACGCTTGAGCTTGCTTACTACACAGCTCAGGCTGGCCTTGAGCCAGTAGAGGCCCTGACCCCCAGCAGCGGGGCAGTGGCTCTCCTGCTTCAGCTTCCACACGCCACCGCGCCCTGCTCTGAAGAGCCTTGAAGACTGCCAGACTTGTTTAGTAAAAGGCGATCTGAGGAGAGACCAGCGTGTTGCCATATTTGTTTGGGAGGGAAATATTTGAAAATTACCGACCTGGATATTGGCACTAACGGACCAACATTATTAGCGTTTGCCTCTCACTGTGTGAGGTCTGTCTTAGCTACATTTCATGGTTAACTTTGAATTCATTGGATTAAAGAGTTAAAGTTATTGTGAATTCACTTGCCTGTCCATCTCCACCCCAGTCCCTGTGCTGGGGAGGGAACCCCAAACCTTGCACATGCTTGGCAGGGCTCTGCCATGAAGCCACACACTCAGCCCTGAGTTGCTGTAAATGGTGAGTGCATAGTTGGTGGGTATGCTGAGCTCTGTGTCAGTGACAGGCTGTGGATCACTGAAGCATTTGTAGACACCAGTCTTTGTGAGTTTAAGAGTGAAATTACCAAAAACAGCTTTAAATTTTAGATTTGGAGTTTTAGGAACTTTTTTAAAATTAAGATCTAGGGCCAGGGAGATAGCTTAGTAGAATAAGCAGGCAAGGGGCTGGTGAGATGGCTCAGTGGTCTAAAGCAACTACTTGGAACAAGCTTTCGATCCCCCAGGGACCGCAGTTCGATCCCCCAGCACAGGGACTGCAGTTTGATCCCCCAGCACCACATGCCAGCCAGCCCCGCCCCCTGGTGGG